>JAHHZJ010003142.1:0-59385 GCA_021437245.1 Aegilops speltoides | reverse complement strand
TTAGAAATCAATCTATCTATAGGCCTTTTCCTAGTAGTGGATGTCCCGATTCTCCACGGAGAAATCGGCGAGCTTCGCCTTCCCTATGACAGCGTGCTTGAATGATCATACGCCTCCGACTCACGGGTGCCTATGACAGCGTCGTCTCTGGGTGCTCGGGTCCAAAGGTATCTTCTTGGTTTCTTTAGCGGCTTGAATGATCATACGCCTCCGACTCCTTAGGGTCGAGGCGACATCTCGGCTGCTTCAGCCATCGCCACGACGACATGATCGAGCAGCTTCCGACGCGGATCACCAGGACTCGGCCAACTATTGCTCTCGGCGCGCTGAGGCGGGCGACTTCTTCTAATCGCCCGCAGCGGTCGGGGATCCTTGGAAGTCGGCATCTTCATCTTGAGGTAGTGGCGTGAGTGGGGAACCGCCATGAATTTGGCAAAGGCTGGCCGACCTGAAAGCGCGGTAATCTGCAGAACTCTCCAAATCCACCACCTCCGAACCAGACTGGCTCTCGGCGGAAGTGATCTTTGTCTCGAAAGGGCGTCTATCGAGAATCTTGCCAATCGGTGAATAGGAGAGCGGAGATGCGATTCCATGGAACCACGGTCGCGTTTGTTCTGCGAGTGCCTCCGCTGATTCGAGCTTCTCCATGGTATCCTTGTACATGATGTTTATGCTGCTGCCTCAAATCTCTCGGGACCAGCAGCAGGCGGCGCCCTCTCGATTAGCCAAGAGTTGCTCCGAGAACCAAAGGCGTAGAGCCGAACTTCGGCATCACCTCTGGGTGATCTGCCCGACTCGGTGATAGGCTTCTCGTACCAATGCATGAACTCGGGAACCTGCGCGCCCGCTTCGCGTCGACTTCTTCTGCTCTTTGGCGCTGCTTTGCACCGATCATCTGCCAGACTAGTGAACACAATGTATGCTCCATGCTCTTACGGGAACTCGTCTTGGACTACACCATTAGCTGAACAGCCCGGCTGCCAGCGAATAGCAGCAGCCCCGCAGCGGCCGAAGCGAGCCGTCTCCTTAGCGGTCGGACGAGCTAGTGGCACTTCGGGTGGTGTGGTTTGGCTGACCAGCGCGCTGCTAGAAACTTACAGGACCATCAGAGTCTGCTCATAGGAGAAGGCAGGCAACCAATTGGACTTACCGCCCTATACGCGCTTGGCGGAGGCTGCCCCTCCGGTTGTTGATCTTCTCTCAGTGACTTGCCCATTGTTGGAAGTCGGTGAGAACTGCGCTTGTTGTCGTTCTGTTGCTGTCGCCCATGGCGTCTCGGCCGGGTTACGGGAGCTGGGGAGTCACTTTGCGGCAGCGTTGACTTGGATCTCCGTCTTCATAGAGGAGTCGACGTTAACATACTTATGCGCTATGATTAGCGATTAAATCGAGGTTCAGGGCTCGTCGCGGAGGGCTTATTAGCTTGAGGAGGTGCCCTCTCGGCACCGGCCGTAAAATACTCAATGGCCTGCAGCTTCGTGCGCCCTCGCTTGGGAGTTCGGAGTTCGCCCGGTAGCGTGAGATAATCGTAGCGTCAATTCTTCGAGGGCCTTGCGCTGAAGGAGAGCTGGCCCGCGGCTTGGGAGGTCGCTTTATGCGTCTTTGGTGAAGTGCGAATGAAGGCGGTGAAATCGACCCAGCTGTTGATGCTGCGGGGCTTGAGCTGTTCAGCCATGTCGAGCCGTGCCACGGAGCATGAGGGAACATATTTTCTGGCAACCGCTTATTTGCGTTGGCGTGATGGCGGCGTGGAGTAGTCTATCAATCAATCTTCGGCGAGGAGGCGGTGTATGGCGTATCTCGAGGGCGTGAACCCGCTGGGGAAGGGCTCGTCTCACGATCGAGGTCGAGCGCAAAGCGGACCCAGCTCATCTTCTTCTTGAGCCTTGAGGGTCTGTGGAGTCGATCGATCGGTTGGCGAGCATCGTTCTCTCCGACTCCCTCTCGGCCAGCGACCTCCGAGTCGGATGCTCAACAAGCGGTGGAGGGCTTCGCCCGTTCTCTTGAGCGGGGAAGCAGATAATCATCGCCCGCTCCACTACTGCAGGCAACCATCTTGGTAGCGCTTCGATGGTGATGTGAGTCCGGCTGTGGCTTGCAGCCATCTCCTTCTCTTTCCTCGCGGACTCCGCCCGGTCGGTGTCGGAAGTCGCGCCTTGATCTCGGCGAGGGTAAGTCGTCATTCGCTGCTGCTTGCTGCTGTCGGTCGGCCTCTGCGCGTTCTGCGCGGCGCTAACCGCGCTCGAGCTGCTGGACTCGCTCCGTTATTACCGGCGCTCTTAGCCGAGTTCCCTTAGCTCTTCGATGCGCCCGCTTAGGCGCGCGGATGTTTTCGCGAAGTGGCGTACAGGCGCCGCTCCGAACAGGTCAGGCGATAGCTGCGCGCGCTCTCCGGACCGCACGAGGCAGCTCGGCCCGGTCAAGCGGCGAAACGCCCGGCCACGATCCATCTCGCTGATATGGCAGGACAAAGCGTCTCATGCTTGCCAACTTCTTGGCACCTTCAATGATCTGAAGCGGCCTTCTTCCGGCATCTCTGCGTCTGCGTCCTCTGGGATGGCGCGGGCAGGATCTGCTGAACCCGCGAGCAGCGGGTCTGGCGTTTTCACGGAGTGCTCGCCGTGGCGATGACAAGCACCTCCGTGGCGGCGCTTCCGCCGCTCTCCTCGTCTGAAGGCGGCTCGTCGTAAACCACCACGTTGGTGGGGAAGATATCAAGCGTCTGGCGTCGAGTCAACCAGCATCGGTCGGAGGAGCCTCTGGACTCAAAGTCTCTGGCCGGGCTCGCCCGGCGACTTGAAGATTGGTCGAGAGGCCCGTGAGAGGTTCTGGGGCCACCGGCGCTGCGCTTCGGCGCAGGTTAAATCGGAGGGCGCACCTGCGCCGATGAGTTCAGCGAGGCGCTTCGCTGCTCAAGCGGCCTGCGCCCGCGCAATCGTCGATACTGAGACTCCATCTAAGCGAGCTGGCTCGCTCGCTTCGCCCGAGGAAAACGAGGTTCCCGTCGAAGCAGATCTCGGACGGCGGTGCACCTCGCCCACGGTGGGCGCCAAATGTCGAGGTTGGATCGACGACATATGCCAGGGGTGGCTTATCATGGTGGGGCGAGTAGAAGCGTCGCCCGTGCACAAGAAGCGGGATGAGGCGAACATGCTGCGCCCGGCGAATCTTACCGGCCGGGGCTCTCAGGAGATAACACGCCCTCTTGCTGCTCTGCTGGGTCTCCGCTTGCAGTCACTATGGTATGTTAGTACAATGGTGCTCCTCGGCGAGCTGTTTGGAGGCGAGGGGAGGACAAAGGCTAGCTCTTTCCCCTCTTGCTATGTGTCTAAAAAATGACACTGGGCGAACCCTTTGCATGGGTGCCCGGGGGTTTATAGAGCCTACCCCAGGGGTACATGATAATCCCCAGTAGGCGTGGCCCCCAGGTCGTCCGGTCTCTCTTACCCGCCGTCCTCCTGCAGGCTTCTGGGGCCCGCCGGTGGCAGGCCCAGCGGACGAGCCAGAACTCTTGTCTGCACTCCTGATGGCCTTGGGCTCGGTCATGGAGTCGTGGGAGCAGTGCCGCCCGTCTGTCGGTGATCATTGTCGCCACTCCCGTCAATCTGGTTTATGGCTTGTGGGGCCTGGCCGGCGGCGGCCGACTACTGGGAGGCCGACTCCGTGAGACATCTTGGACTCTTCGGTCATCTCCTTCTATCTCAGCGACGGGGGCTCGGCGATCTCTGGGCGTCTGCAGCGCCGCGGCGCGAGTAGTGCCTGATGCCTTGTGCATTTGTGGCGTCAGGAGTCAAGGAGGCATGATGCGCGCCTCGCCGGAGATCTCTGGCGGCAGCGGCTCACGCGTGCCAGAGCCTTCCTCCCGTGGTCGAGGACATCCACGATGGGGTTGTACCCGCGCCGGTCTTCGTGCAAGGTCGCGGGCCGACTCTCATAGTCGGCCCCTTGAGAGTGCAAAGCCGGAGTCGGCTTGTTTGTAGTCGCCATCGAGGACTCTGCTTCTTGAAGGTCATCGGTGGGACTCGGCCTTTCTCGAAGGTACTTTCTTGGGACTCGGCCTTCTCGAAGGTCGCCGGTGGGACTTCGGCTGGTAGCGACCTGCCCGGCGTCTTGAAAGATCTTGGGTCTGGGTCAGCCTACCCATGGCCCATTACTCCGACTTACTTCGAATCGACCCGATGGCGGGGGTGTAGCTTCGATCTGCTCCGGATGGCCAAGTGAATTAACTGCTGCATCGCGAAGCCGCCCGAATCTGAAGATCTGTCCGGGAGAAAAGTCTCACCTGGACAGCGTTATTGATTGAAGATGCCATCGAGCCTATCGGCGACGACACAGAGCAACTCTCAATGAAAGCACCAATTTCGGTGTCAAAACCGGCGGATCTCGGATAGGGGGTCCCGAACTGTGCGTCTAGGCTAATGGTAACAGGAGACAAGGGACACGATGTTTTACCCAGGTTCGGGCCCTCTTGATGGAGGTAAAACCCTACGTCCTGCTTGATTAATATTGATGATAAGGGTAGTACAAGAGTGGATCTACCACGAGATCAAGGAGGCTAAACCCTAAAGCTAGCCTATGGTATGATTGTTGTAATGTATGTCGTGTCCTATGGACTAAAGCCCTCCGGTTTATATAGACACCGGAGAAGGCTAGGGTTACACAGAGTCGGTTACAATGGTAGGAGATCTACATATCCGTATTGCCAAGCTTGCCTTCCACGCCAAGGAAAGTCCCATCCGGACACGGGATGGAGTCTTCAATCTTTTATCTTCGTAGTCTTGGAGTCCGGCGACGATGATAGTCCGGCTGTCCGGACACCCCTAGTCCAGGACTCCCTCACCTTGTCTCTTGTTACTATCCGCCTAGACGCACTGTTCGCGACCCCATACCCGAGATCCGCCGGTTTTGACCCCGACATTGGTGCTTTCATCGAGAGATCCACTGTGTCGTCGCCATCAGGAAGGATGTCGCATCCCGTCTTTTAAGATGGCGCTGTTGCTAAAGGAGCTCTGGCTATCGGCCAAACTCTCCGGCTAGGCGGTTTTCTTATGAAAACCTGTTCGGCCGCCGTGGCGACAATGACTTCTCGGGTCATCGAAAGCAATCTCCACGTCGACTCGGAACTTGCCGAGCAGTTAGATCCGATGGAGCTCTCTTCCTTAAACGAGCGGCATCGCCGCCCTGGGAGTCGCTACAGACTACGATCAGATTGGACTTAAACCCGATCCGAGAGAAATTGACTCTCCCCAGGTCACCCACCACGTCATAGTGGCGGAGGAACAATGCGGTAAGTCTATACCCATCTTAAGGACCAAATATCTCTAGATTCCCGATCCCTCCAAGCCGGATACTCGTGGAGGGGAGGACGTCACGCAAGCCCTGAACCTAGAGTCAGGCAGCGGGCCAGATACATTGGACAATATCCAAGAACCCAAGCTTCCGAATTCGGAAACTCCTTGGCCCCTGAGCCTCAGATCGGGCGAGGTTCCGGATTTAACTCCACCCGCCCACCCTAACATAAGGGATCTATCCCAAATTCGGCAAGAGCCCACGGAAACAGTACATCATTACTGGGCCAGATTCCTCCTAGTTATGAACTGGATAGAGGACTGCCGCGAGGAGGATGCAATTTCATCCTTCTGCAATAATTGCACGGACATCAGAATCCTCAACGCCATAAGTCGTCGTGATATTACACGCTTCGCTGACCTGGCATCCATGGTACGAAAATACTGTGCGATGGAAAGCGTCTGGAAAACCGAAATAAAATTCTGGGACGATCCGGCCCTGAACACAACCCACAATAGGGTATGGAACCGTACTAGAGGGATGCCTCAATGGACCCTGTAAAATTCATAGTACAGAGGGCGTCACACCAACTCATAGCCTTAGAGAATTTTGGATACTCCGGCAGGTGGCCAGAAGTTGTGAGGAGCTTCTAACTCCAGAATCCGTAGAGCACCATCCCAAGAATACCAGTACGGTATCAACAGTCTTCGAGACTTTCACATCAAACAATATGCGGAAACAAACACTCCGCAGCCTTCCCGAAGTCTACTAGGTAGCAACAATAAACCCATGCAGTGACACGACTATTACCTTTAATGCCAGTGACGAACCTAAATTCCGAACAGCCCGAGCACCAGCCGCATTGGTCCTCAGTCCGATACTGGATGGCTTTCGACTTACCAAGGTACTCATGGACGGTGGCAGCGGATTGAACCTCATTTATGAGGAAACCCTTCGAAAAATGGAAATAGACTGGAGCCGCATTGATCGAAGCAACACAACCTTTAGAGGAATAATCCCCAGTCGAGAAGCGTGTTGTACAGGAAAAATCACACTGGATGTGGTGTTCTGCACACCGGATAATTACAGGTCCGAGGAGGTCACATTTCATGTGGCCCCATTCAACAGCGGATACCACGCTCTGTTAGGGCGAGAGGCATTCACAATTTTTCAAGCTATACCCCATTACGGGTACATGAAGCTCAAAATGCCCGAACCCAATGGAATCATCACTCTTGCTAGTGACCCGGACATAGCACTCCACACCGAAAACAAGACAGCTGCACTGGCCCTTGAGGTATTATCCGAAGCCCTAGCGGCCAGGGAACTGACTGTGCTGGCTCCATGGTGGACATGGATGACGTGATACTCGACAAGAGATCCAAGTCCACCTCCTTTAAACCGGCAGACGAAATAGTCAAATTCCAAGTCCATCCAACGGACCCCACAAAAACGGCCTCCATCGGGGCACAATTAAACCCTGATGTAGACGCCGCTCTACGAGAATTCCTACGCGAAAATTGGGACATTTTTGCCTGGCACTATTCAGGCATGCCAGGAATCCCACGCAGGCTGGCCGAGCACAGCCTAAACATCCTAAAAGGATTCAAGCCTGTTAAGCAGGCTCTTCGGTGTTTCTCTGAACCTAAGAGACAAGCCATGGGAGAGGAGCTAGCCAAACTACTGGAAGCCGGATTCATCAGATATATATAACATCCAGACTGGCTAGCAAACCTCGTGATGGTACCAAAGAAGGACTAATCCTGGCGCATATGCGTCGATTTCAAGGACCTCAATAAGGCTTGCCCAAAGGATCCCTTCCCCTCCCCCGCATTGCTCAGATCATCGACGCTACCACAGGACACGATTCATTGTGTTTCCTCGATGCATGCTCTGGCTACCATCAAATTAAGATGGAAGAGCCGTACCAAGCCGCAATGGCATTTATCACCCCATACGGCACATTCTGCTTCAACACAATGCCCTTCGGGCTAAAAAACGCCGGCGCAAAATATTAGCGCATGATTTAGACATGTCTGGCCAACCAGATCGGCACAACAGTTGAAGCATACGTGGATGACGTGGTCGTCAAAACAAAGCATGTCGAAACTCTAGTACACGACTTGAGGCTCACGTTCGATAACCTCCGAACATATGACATCAAGCTTAACCCGGAAAAATGCGTTTTCGGCATACCAGCCGGAATGCTCTTGGGCTTCATTGTCTCCGGTAGAGGAATTGAAGCAAACCAGCCAAGATCCGAGATCTGTCACAATTGGATGCGTGGCGGCTCTAAGCTGCTTCATCTCCCGCTTGGGAGAAAAGGCGCACCGAACACTTCGAGTGGACGGATGCTGCCACGGCTGGACTAGAAGAAATAAAAGCCATATTGGCAACAAACCCACTCCTGGCCGTGCCTAACATCGGCGAACCAATGCTATTATACATTGCGGGAACTCATCAAGTTGTGAGCGCAGTGCTCGTCGTCGAACGAGAAACGGAAGGACACAAATTCCCACTTCAAAAACCAGTCTACTACGTGTCCACTGTCCTAACTCCATGCAAGTCATGGTACCCGCATTAACAAAAGATAGCGCACGCAGTGTTCATGGCGTCCCGGATGCTATGACACTACTTTCAAGAATGTTCAATAACAGTAGCCTCCGAAGTACCTCTTAATGATATTATAAACAACCGCGACGCGACGGGCCGGATTGCCAAATGGGCCATTGAGCTCCTCCCGTTCGACATAACCTATAAGCCACGACGGGCTATCAAGTTGCAAGTTTTGGCCGACTTTGTCGCTGAATGGACCGAAGCCGAACTCCCTAAAGAGTACGGCACATAGTCCAACTGGATCATGCACTTCAACGACTCCAAAATGCTAGCGGGTCTGGGGGATGGCGTCGTTCTGACGTCCCCACAGGAGATAGAGTTCAATATGTACTCCACATAATGTATACAGACTCCAACAATGCAGCCGAATATGAGGCCCTTCTACATGGTGTCCGGATAGCAGTCTCCACGGCCATTCAACGCCTAAAGGTGCGTGGGGATTCGAACCTCGCGATATCCCAAATAAATGGAGATTTTGATGCCAAGGATCCGAAAATGGCAGCTTATCACAATGTCGTCCTAAAAATGTTAGCTCGGTTCGAGGGGCTCGAATTTCACCATATAGCCCGGGAAAACAATCAGGCAACAGACGTCTTGGCACGCATTGGCGCAAAGCGCGATGCAGTCCCCCCCAACATTTTCTTGGAGAGGCTTGACACCGAACTCAGTCGCACCACTTGACACCGAACATTCTGACACAACGGGAGGCTCTGCCAACGAAGTAACATCCTCAGCCCACGTAATAATGCCAGTCATTGACCCATGGACAAAACCATTATTAGCCTACCTAACTAGGCAGGAACTCCCCGAGGACCAAAACGAGGCACACTGCATAGTGCGGCGATCTAAAGCCTACAAAGTCCATGAAGGAGAGCTTTATAAGAAAAGCACCATCGGAGTCCCTCAAAGGTGTATCTCCGAAGAGGAAGGGCGGAACCTTCTGGCTGAAATTCATGCCGGACTCGGCGGGCACCACGCCGCAGCCCGGGCCCCTGTAAGCAAAGATTTTTGTACCGGATTTTATTGGCCGACGGCCCGGGCAGATGGTCAGGACTTAGTCCAACGATGCGTCGGTTGCCAATTATTTGCTAACCAAAGCCATATGCCACCCACTGCCCTGAAAACTATACCCATCACCTGGCCCTTTTCGGTCTGGGGGCTTGACATTGTCGGACCCCTTAAAGGGGGAACCCACAAGCAAAAATACTTATTGGTCATGGTTGACAAATTCACCAAATGGATAGAGGCCAAGCCTGTCAAGACGGCCGAATCCGGACCAGTGATAGACTTCATATCGAGTGCGTTACACCGTTCTGGCGTCCCCCACGGCATCATCACGATAACAGCGCGAAATTCTGACCGACGAGGTAAAACTCTGGTGCAAAAACATGTGCATCAAGCTCGACTGCGCTTCAGTCTATCACCCACAAACTAACGGTCAAGTCGAACGGGCAAATGGCCTAATCATGAGCAGCATCAAATCCAGGCTAGTGCGGTCCCTCAAGGAATATAACACGCACTGGGTAGAGGAGCTCGACTTCGTACTCTGGAGGCTGCAGACCACGCCGAATCGCACTACCAGATTCACACCATTTTTTATGGTAGACGGCGCAGAGGCATTCCTGCCCTGCGACATAATGCATGACTCTCCTTGCGTGCGCATGTATGAAGAAAGAGAAGCCGAACTCGATTGGTAGGACAGCTTGGACGCATTGGAGGAGGAGCGCGACATGGCGAAAGCCCGTTCCGCATTCTATCAACAGCAGGCTCGAAGATACCAAAGCAGAGAAGTACGGGCCAAAACGTACAATGTTGGCGAATTAGTTCTACGCCTGCCGGACAAGAAAAAGGACAAACTTAAGCCCAAATGGGAAGGTCCCTTCATGATCGACCAAGTCCTGACCGGCGGCGTACCGTCTGCGAAATGCATCGGATAGCCGACTCGAGCCGAACCCATGGAACGCAGCACGCCTACGAAGATTCTACACCTAGCGTCGGACTCAGTCCTTCCAAGGGCTCGTTTGCGCCTTGCTCGCACAAAATTGACGCGCTAGCCACGCTCACTATACCTGGGTGCTTCTTTAACAGAAGCTTGTTTATACGGGCCTCGCGCCCAACACATGTGTCACATTTCCGCATGTACCTTTTATTCACCATTATATGCATCGATATGACTTAAGTTTTGGCCAAGCTGTGTTGCCTGGCTCCTGTGCTTACCCCTACGTTCCTGATTGTTTGGCTAAGTGGTAAAGGGAGCACCTCTGCGATTGTTACTACCGGGTCAGCCGGATGTGTACCTCAGACTGGCTGAAGCCAAAAGCTAACAATCTTAAGGGAATATTCGGTCGGTGAACTAAAAGATGATTTTTACCTCATTTATTTATCCGCCCCCAGATGCTTTTCTGCTTTTTTCGCAGTTCGGACATGCACTTTAGGGCATGCCTCCCAGGGAAAGGAACCCCTAACGGAACTATTCTCCCTGAAGATGTTTCTTACTAACCATGTAATATAACATAACTAGTTGGGCACTTGTCTGATAAAGCACTAATGACCCCTACGTCTTGTCTCCACGCATGCCCCGGTTCTTACATAACCGAGAGGGTATTCGGACACACTCCAGACTATCGGGTCCCGAGGTTGAAGCGAAAAGGTCCGCTTTGAAAAACGATCAACAATCCGGCTAGAAGGCATTTTACATGTCATTTTAAATTACATAGTCAATTTGACTGGGTATATTCCTCTTCAAAACCATCCAACAGGCTGTCTAGTTTACAGTCCTGTGGGAATATTTTGCGCAACTCTACCTGGCCGTACACTAAATTGACAGGGATCTCCTTCCCATCAGGCCCCACAGGTCCGACTTCGGCCATGTGGTTTGGGTCAGCCTTTGTGTACCGCGTCTTTACCATGGCCCAGGCTTCCCTCGCGCCTTGACGGCAGGCCGATATCTTCCATAATTGGAAGCGCCGCCGCACTCCCTTTAGCTTCTCTACAATCTCTCCAAGGCCTTGAACACGCGAGGCGGAAAGCCACAAAGCACTCGGCGGCGCCTTGCATCACTGCCGAACTTCGTTCGTGCGATTCTGAGCTTCGGGAAGAAGGTCACCCGTAGAATCAGGCATTTCCTCCGTAGGTCGACTTGTCAATATACCTACAGACATAACGCTGTCAATTCGACTTCCTCGCCGAACTCTTCTTTTCATAATTCGTTCAAGCACTTACTAAAAATGCCGCGTCGAAGCCGCCGATTCTCCTTCACGGAGTCCGACAGCTGAGCACGAACATCCTTTAGTTCCTCGTCCAGCTGGGTGTTGGCATCTTGAAGCTTGTTCTTCTCTTGCCTCACCCTTGTAAGCACGCTCTCGCCAGCCTTTAACTGGAGCAAGAGTTGTTGCTTGTCCGGATCCAGTCTGGCGCCATCTACACCGTTATTGTCAGAATTGCACACATGCCGCACTTCACAACATACTTATCTTTCGAAGCGTATATTACCAGAGGGGGTCTCTTTGGCCTTCCCTGTTGCGGCTAGTGCGGCCTCAAGTTTGGCTTTGCACTCTTCCAGCTCCTGGGACAGTCGGGCATTCTCTTCTATAAGATCCTGCATAACAAAAGATCCTTAAATCAGTCATACTAACTGTTTCAAGTCTCGGGGGCTACTGACATATATAACCATCAAATTTTCTCACCCGTATGTCTTTTACATACTACTCTATGGCTCTGGCTAGACCATTTTAAGCGGCACGGAGGTACGTGTCTCCCGTATTAAAAGCGTCCAACGCCTCTTGGGAAAAACAAGCGTCACAAAGAATAGTCCGGCGACGCCTCTGGTTCATGGCACTCTCCACCTCGGAATTAGTGGCACATAGCCCGTCCGCATCCTCTGTCGGAGGAGCGTCCGGTGCGCGCCCCATGTCGGTGTCAAAACCGGGGATCTCGGGTAGGGGGTCCCGAACTGTGCGTCTAGGTGGATGGTAACAGGAGACAAGGGACACATTGTTTTACCCAGGTTCGGGCCCTCTTGATGGAGGTAAAACCCTACGTCCTGCTTGATTAATATTGATAATATGGGTAGTACAAGAGTAGATCTACCACGAGATCAAGGAGGCTAAACCCTAGAAGCTAGCCTATGGTATGATTGTTGTAATGTATGTTGTCCTACGGACTAAAGCCCTCCGGTTTATATAGACACGGAGAGGGCTAGGGTTACAGAAGTCGGTTACAATGGTAGGAGATCTACACATCATGTATTGCCAAGCTTGCCTTCGAGGCCAAGGAAAGTACCATCGGACACGAGCGAGTCTTCAATCTTGTATCTTCGTAGTCTTGGAGTCGGCGGATATTGATAGTCCGGCTATCAGGACACCCCCTAGTCGAGGACTCCCTCGGTAGCCTGAACCAGTCTTCAATGGCGATAAGTCCGGCGCATAATGTTCAGCATTGCAAAGGCGGGTTCCTCTCTTGAATAATCCGAGAAGATCATGAACACCGGGATAGTGTCGGCTCGCAAAATAAATTCCACATTCCACCGTAGAGAATAAAATGTACACTTAGCTCGATCTGGCGGCGTATTATGCAGCATGACATCACACCGCCACCGGGCCTTTGTTTTGAATCGTTTTTACTATACCACCTCAGCACGTTTAGCGGCGGTTTCCTTAACACGTCTTGTCGAGCGAGATCGTCATCCCTTATTCGGTATTCTCATCAATACGTGCGTGGGTAACCCAACGCGCCATTGATGGTGGCGCTTGGGAGATAGCGAGTTTTACCAGGCGGTGGGGGCGCAAAGTTTGTCGCCTATATATAAGGGATAAGGATTCACCTTCTCACCTCGCCTTCTTCCTCCTTTGCTTATCCATCCCGAACTCAAGCTCAGCGCCCGAGCTCGCGCATCTCGCTCGACCTTCTCCGAATATGTCGGGCGGGAGGTAAATGGTTGGCCTCCACGCTAAGGAGGAGGACATCACCAAGCTTCTTGATGCGGATACCTTTCGGCGATATCGCGCATCGGCTGCCCGACGAGGGCAGCTCATCCCTACCCGGGCCTCATAAGAGGGTCGTCTTCCTCCCCATTTCCTCCATGCGGACTGGGCTTTCCGCTCCATCCATATGTCAGGGGCTCATGTTTTACTACGGCCTGGATTTCCATGATTTGGCGCGAACTTCATCCTCAACATCTCGGCGTTTATCGTGGGTATGCGAGCCTTCCTCTGCATCCAGCCCCCTTGGCTGTGGCTCAAGACCTTCAACGTCAAGCCCAAGGTTGTGAAGAGACGCATAAGCGGAATGCGGGGCGCCATGTTGGGCAAATTGCCCAGCGTCCCTTGGCTGGAAGGACCTTGGTGGACTCCGTCAAGGGGTGGCAATCGGGGTGGTTTTACATCACCGAGCGCGCAAACCCACATGGGCGGCGGCCCCGACTTTAGATCTGGCATCCCCGCAGCTCACCTCTGGAAAGAAAGGGCTTGCGGTGGGGAATCCGATGGAGGTGGCGGGACTCGAGCATGTATCAAGAAGATGGTGAGCAATAGGCTCGGGCTTCGTCGGCGTGGTCCAAGTCATGCTCATCCGGCGGATCCTCCCATGCCAAACGGGCACTTAATTTGTGGGAGTTCAATCCGGAATAGCACCGAGGCGCTAAGCGGGCTCTTGATACAACATCTGAAAGGCGCTGGAGGGTGCTGTTCAAAGGCGCGAAGCCCGCGTCGCGACGAAGACATGGTTTAGCTCGCATATCAAGCGGCGAGGTAAGGGATTCAACACCATTACGGGACACTTGTGATAATTAGATTGACTCTAGTGAGGTTTCATTCTGCCTCTTCCTTTGACAGGAATGGATGGAGAAACCAAGCTGCTCATCAGCCCGGCTCCCATGCGAAGACCCGGTGGGCGCCAGCTTCAGCGGGGCTGCTGGTTCGGCACCGCCGCGTGGTGCGGAAAAAACCAAGAAGGTGGCGCGGGGACTCGAAAAGTTCCCGCAATCAGGCGTCTGATGAAGGCGAGACTCCTCCCGAAGATGAGGAGGAGGTACTCTCTCCGGAGGAGGAGAGAGAAAGAAGCTTCCCCCATCGGGGAGGCGAAGGGTCAAGAGGAGAACTATCCCCGGACAGTTCGCCAACATCGGCGTTGGCGGATGAAGTGGCCTCAAGGGCGAGGCGTCCGGCAAGATCGTAAATATCCGGATCCTTGATGTGTAATTTCTTTTATGTCGCATAGTATCCTTCTAACACCGCATTCGCCCGTAGTCAGCCAATGATGATCTCCCGACTCATCGGCGGGTCATTAGCCTCATCGGATGTGAATTCCATCTGACTGCCTCCACCCTGGCGCCCGGCGAGGGCGTCGAGGTGGGATCGAAGGGACCCATCGGGAGGAGGCTCGGGCGCCGTCGGGCAACCTCCGGACTTCGTGCGGACTCTACGCCGGAACCCGCGGTGGTTCGAGTCGACAAGCGCGGCCTCGAAAAAAGGCAGGACCGTGGCCGGCGGCCTCCGTCAACGGGCGCGGATAACCTGTTGGGCGCTTAAAAGGCGCTTCCATCAGGAAGAACACCGCACTATCATGAGTGCGGTGATTGAAAGGTTCACTTGCTAATGGCGGGCTGACCGAAGCTTCAGCTGCCTTCTAACAGGCTTTGGTGTAAGTTAGAATTATGTAATGTAATACCGCATAGACGGTAGCCCGATGCTTAGTTCGGTGTTGGAAAGAAAAGCCGGACTAAGGATCTAACAAGATATCTGTGAGGTTGCCTAAAATATGTCAATATGGGTTTGCGGGCTCTTGCTTGCTGACCTCTGCCGCACTAACGCGGAGGTTGACATCTGAAGAAGGATCTCGGCGGTCAGAGCAAGAGCTCGGCCATGCAAAGAAGCAGCTCGAGGAAAAAGAAGGTGAGTAACACCTCTTTGAATAAGTACCTTCTGAGAAAAGGATTTTGGTTGCAAATAAAATTATCAAGGATAATATGTGTATTGCAGGGGCCACTAACAAGGTGGCAGCCACGAAGGATCTTTGTGTCATGACGAATGCAGTCTTGGCATGAGCAACTGGAGAAAAGCAAGAGAGCACGGGTGGCGGAAGTTCGGCAAGAGCTCCGGGCTCTCATGGAAAAGCATGAGAGTTTGGAGCCTGACTCAAGACTTCGAGTCGAGCTTGCCTCGGCTCTCGAAAGTGCCAATCCGCCAAGGCCGAGGCCGTAAGGCCCTTCAGGAAGTTGAGGACATAAAGAAGATAGCGGCGGGTAAGGCATTTTTCATGCAAAGCGAGGCATGTTAGTGTGAACTACGACACTTACCCAAATTCGGAGCTCTCGAGGCGTTTGCGGATCTGCGTGTAGTGCGTCGATGCGCGCATTCTATCATGGCGAGGAGGGAGCTCGGCGGAGAAGGTCTTGGCCTCGGTACTCTGAGGCCGGCCATCCAGTGCCCCCAAGCGACCAGCTAAAGCAGCTGGTCGAACTCCTAAGGTAGTGAGGAGGCCATGAAGGGTCTCATAGTCCGGTGTGGCTGGACAGGCCATGCACAGGAGCTACTTTGGCCTCGTCTGGCGGCTGGTGGATGCATGCCCCGGGCTGGATGTAGTCAGCGCTCCACCTCTATTGAAGGCGCCGTCAGGCCCTTGCCCATATAAAGGTGCAATGGGGCAAATTGGATGCGGAGAAGGTTCTCACGGACCCCGCCGCCGCGGAGCAAAAGTGCTCATACGCGGAGAAGTATTATAAAATTGTCTGAAGGGAGCCTGCGATATGCGGATGAGTGCTCCCGAGAATGTAATTTTGAGTGAACTTGCTGTATATTTATCTGTCTTGCTGAAAACTTCGTTCATATGCGCAATGAAACAGCGCTTGTTTAATTTAAAATATTACCTTACATGCGGCCGTTTATAAAATCGAGAGATGGCAAGTCGTTGGCTTCAGCCCCCAAGCGCAGTCTTTGGGGTGTTCGGGATAAACATGAGCACTCTTGTTCCCATTGTTGGGTCCATCGAGGAGGTGCTCAACACAACGAACAAAACAACCGGACTTATAATGCTTGAACACTCTCCTTAGCCATAGAATTCTATAATTTTAAATTTGGTGAAGCCCCGGTATTCGGAAGACTGAATCCGGGCGCTATCACATGTAAATCGGACATTATCCGAACTTTGCTCGAAGCAGCGTGAGTCTTAAGGACCCGAAAGAACCTCTCGAACAGCGACCGGTCTCTCGCCTTATCATGCCGGTCGGTTTTAGCTTTCTCCTTTGGCGTTAGCCCGGCTCAACAAGGCGCAATCACGGTGGTTCTCCCGGTGCCACCTTAGCCGGCGAGCGGGCGTAAGGCACCAAAACGTGGGAGCAGGGCAAACCCAACTATTGACCCAAGACATGATTGGAGCCGATTCATATAATGCTATAAGTTAAAGGTGCCGCACTTGTGAAAGTGTTAGGACTTTATCACACCATAATTTGAGGAGCGAAGCCCTGGCGTATTAGGCGTACCAAAATATCTGGTGCAAGATGTCATGTAATGAACATATATATAAAAGATAATTCAATTGCAATAAAGAGGTGCTGCATTATTTATGAAAGAAAGTCTGCTTGAGGGCGGTGACACAAATAGTCTTGATAAGCAAGGGATTTGGACTAATAAACATGTCCCCCTCGAGGATGAGCTGCGGATTTGGTGTATATAATCGAATTTAATGCTCGTAATTGAGACCACACGAGTGTTAAATGCGGCCTTCTTTAGTCTGATTGTTGCATCATGAGTTGGCGGGTTCACCGCGGACACGGCTTCTGAGTTAACGAGTCCTGTGTACAAAAAGAAAAATAATAAAAAGAGGGCACATTTGCGAGCCCGGTGTGGTCGAACCGCCTCTGGGTCCGTTGTGATCGTGCCCCCTCCCTGCCCATGGTATCTCCAAAGCGTAATGATGTCTGCGGAGTGTTATTCTTGCGATCATCTGGAGGCGAGGTTGGGGCCGCATTGCTCTGCGAACTCTGATCGCGCCAGGTGGTCTTGGTTGGCATTGCTCGGTAGCGCTTTGCTGTATCCGGCGTTTAACGGCGGACTTGAAATGCTTTAGAAGGCTGCTCTGTACTTACGCGCGAGCTGCTGTATGTTCCTCCGTTCGGAGGGCGTTCCGTATTCCCATTGACCGTGATGACTCCACGAGGTCTGGCATCTTGAGCTTTAGGTATGCATAATGCGGCACGCGTTGAATTTTACAAGCGGTTAAATGAAGCGAAGCGTGATAGCGCTGCGAAAGCGGGACTATGTCGAAGATTAACTCTTAACCGGAAATTATCCGGGGATCCGAAGACCACTTCGGTGTGGTGAGCACTGTCTGATTGGCTTCCTCACAGGATGACACCTTTAAAGGTTGTCTTTGTAGGTTTAATCCTTGATGGGTCTATGCCCATTTTGCGCCTGTATCCTGATAAAGCAGGTTCAGGCTCTGCCGCCGTCCATCAGGACTCTCGTGAGTGAAATCCATCGGCGATTGGGTGTAAGACCAATGCGGCGAATCCGCCATAAGCGTATGCTGGTCGGATGGTCTCTTCGATCGAAAGTGATCGGACAAGAGGACCATGGATTGAACTTTAGGGGCGACTGCTCCATCGCGTTAGCGTCCCTTAGTGCGCGTTCCTCTCCCTCTTGGGTATGTGGGTCACGTATATCATATTCACCGTCCGCACTTGAAGGAAACCCTACATCCTCTGTTCTTGGCGGTCGGGTCTCTTCCTTGTAAATCGCTATTTAGCCTTGTCATTGTTTTGGCAATTAACGCGGCCTGCTTGAACACCCAGCAATCTCTATTAGTGTGGTTAGGCTGGCATTTGAGAGTGCCATGTATATGGCATAAGCGGTCAGTATTCGGTCCAGATTGGGACGGACCGGGTGGTTCTTTTGAATGGCTTCTTCCGCTGACCGGGTTTAGAGCCTCGGAACCCAGCATTGACTGCCGTATCATCCTTATCGTTGCCGTTAATGCGGCGCTTGTTTTAGCTTCGTCGTGACCTGCCGTTGTTGTCCTTGGTATCCGGTCTGCCAGAGTTTTTACGGAGATTGTTGCTGCGGGCTAGCCAGCTGTCCTCTCCAGCATAAGCGGGTCATTAACGATGTGAGGGCTGCCATGGATTTGGCTTTTCCTGCCCCGGTGCGGGCTAGCCATTCGTTCCGGATGTTGTGTTTGAAGGCTGCAAGGGCCTCTGCATCCGGACGGTCGGCGATTTGGTTTTTCTTTGTCAAGAACCGTGTCGAGAATTATGCGGCGATTTTACGGCTGCTGAATGATGTGGCTTAGGTCATCGGTGTCGGGTGGTCGCACATATGTGCCTTGGAAGTTATCAAGGAATGCGGCCTCGGTCTTCCCAACACCAATTGTCTCTGCGGGCAAGCTGTTAAGCCAATGCCGAGCTGGTCCTTTAAGCAGTGGGAGGTACTTGATGGCGTGGAGATCGTCGCGCGGGCCATATGGATGTGGAGAAGATAGTCTTGATCCACGCCGTGGGGTTTGTTGTGCCATCGTAAGATTCGATGTTCTGGGTTTAAACCCTTGAGGATCGATGATCCATTACTTCGTCGATGAAGCATAGCGGGTGTCTGGCGCCCTGTATTGGCGATATCGCGGCGCAGCTCGAGAGGCGCTATGCTGCATGTTCGCCCGGCGGGGTTATTGTATCCGGCAGCGGTATTAAATGCGTGGGTCGTAAGCGCCCGTGATCCATAGATGGATCTGGATTGCCTTGCCTTGTCCTCAATATGTCTCGCAAGTCCGGCGTGTTCCCTCTTGGCTTCATACTTTTGGGCGATGCGAGTTCTGGTCTTGGTTGGGGGCTGGATGCCTCTGTCACGACCACGGGGTGGTCGGTCAGCCATATCGTCGCTGGTGATGGAGGTATGTATGCTTCCTCCTCTAATCGGGAGCAGCTTGCGTCTTAGGTAACTTTGGAGGGGCGTTCAAGTTTATACTCTTGACGCGAGGACCTCGGTCCATCGATCGGCGCGAGTCTTGATCATTGTTGCTGCTTTTTCTTTATGCTGTTTCTTTGTGGCGATAAGCTGCGCTTGAAGCGCTCTTGTTGACGGGATCCTCGGGTGCGACAAATTCGTCATCGTTGAGGCTTGCCGTCTTGGAGGGAGGCATATAGTTATGACCCTCAACCTCTTAAATGCCGCCCCCTCATGATGGCTTGCTACGCATCCTCTGCGTTGAGTCTTGCGGGAGGATTGTCTTCGGCGCTCTGGAGTGTTATTATCTCCTATGCGGAATCTCCATTCTTCTTTGTGGCGGGATTTAGGCGGCGTCGGCCTTCCGGTGTTTGCTGCTACTTTAAAGAGTCTGCCTCCGGCTGCTTCTTCGCCATCCCGTCTTTTGGGGTGTCCACCATGTTAATGTCGTATGGCGAGTGGTCTTCGGTGCCTTGCGGCGCTGGTTCTGTTAAATCTCGGCATAAATCGTCCATAGCGTCGATGTCTTGAGTCGTAGTCTAGCATGTCGGTTAGATAAATCGGCGGTGGCTACAAAGTGGGTGGTGGTTGGGCTCTGAATTTCTTCATTGTCCGTATCCCAACCATCCTGGCCATAATCCGGCGAGGACTCTCTGATAACGAGAGATGCTTTAGTGAATTCAAGATATCGCGAAAGCGAGCATTGGAAAGATGTCGGGCGGTGAATTCCATAACGGCGCCCAATCCGGATCGATTGGTAGGGCGCGGGAGGTTGGTCCGGCAAGAGTCGGCGCCTCGGAATCACGAGTTTCACGAGGGACAAGATTGGTGTTGGCTCCATCGCCGTGGATGTTGAAGCCCGAGGCGGCGTCTATCCACCGGCCCTCGATCTGGCGATCGGCTCGGGCTAATGGCGAAGCAGATCCGTGTCGCGACCACCAAGGCACTATTCGTGGCAGATCTAGATCGTGCCCATAAATCCGATCTTGGCGCGCTCGGCTATGGCTCGAGTCCGTCGAAGATCAAGTCTCCGCGGACATCGGTCGTGAAGTTCAAGCTTCCAATCTGACACGGCGGCCAGGGCGTAGCTTTCGATCTGCTCCAGATGGCCAAGTGAATTGGCCCGCAGGGCGAAGCCGCCGAATACGAAGATCTGTCCGGGGAGAAAAGTACCACCCTGGACAGCGTTGCTGGTTGAAGATGCCATCAAACCTATCGGTGACGACACAGAGGAACTCTCAATGAAAGCACCAATGTCGGTGTCAAAACCGGTGGATCTCGGGTAGGGGGTCCCGAACTGTGCGTCTGGGCGGATGGTAACAGGAGACAAGGGACACATTGTTTTACCCAGGTTCGGGCCCTCTCGATGGAGGTAAAACCCTACGTCCTGCTTGATTAATATTGATGATATGGGTAGTACAAGAGTAGATCTACCACGAGATCAAGGAGGCTAAACCCTAGAAGCTAGCCTATGGTATGATTGTTGTAATGTATGTTGTCCTCTGGACTAAAGCCCTCCGGTTTATATAGACACGGAGAGGCTAAGGTTACACAGAGTCGGTTACAATGGTAGGAGATCTACATATCCGTATTGCCAAGCTTGCCTTCCATGCCAAGGAAAGTACCATCCGGACACGAGCTGGAGTCTTCAATCTTGTATCTTTGTAGTCTTGGAGTCCGGCGGATATTGATAGTCCGGCTATCCAGACACCCCCTAGTCCAGGACTCCCTCACCCCGTGTTCGCCTCCGCTTCCGGACCCGACCTTGAAGCCCGGTCGGTGGACATAGTCCGGCAGGCGATCTTTTTCCTAAAGAGAGCATGAGCGTTAGTATGCCTTGAGGGCATAAACCCTGGGCATTAAAATTGCATGTCGTACTATTGCGCCGGCGTCTCGATCCGGTCCGCACTTCTTTTTAGCCCGCTGGGCCTCGATGGCCCTTGTTGGCTAGCCGCCGCGGGCTGGGCCCTCCGCCTCAAGGACTTCCCCTGCAAAAAATGTCGTTGGTATACGAAAATAAGTACGGATGGATCTTCTTGAAAATACTAGGACTTCGGTCTCAGTTACCTTTGAGGCTGGAAGTAGTCCGGGATAATCGACCGTAATGGCCACTAAGGTGTTATCCTTACTCAATTGATGAAACACCACATCAATCAGCTCCACACATAAGTCCGGGTCCTCTTGGGAGTCCGGGTCGAGGGACCGTTCCGGGTCCTCGGGTTGTGGAGGAGGGCTGTTTATCTCCTTTACAGTCTGGCATAGTTCCTGCGTTGAAATTGCTAGACTAAGTACTTAGCTATGGGAAGACGGATGGGCAAGTGAAAGTGTTCACTGACCCAGCTTGGAGGATTGTACATAGAAAATCCGCCCCGTGGGTTGACGCAGAGGAATTTCTCCTCTTCTGCCTTGTACAAAGCGGACAAGATCTTCATTAGAGTGGCAGCCGAATCCGGCCCCTTACGGCCGCACTGGGTGGCGTCGTCCTCCCCGTTGAAATCCCACATGGGGTGGCCTCTGTACTGAAGCGGCTGCACCCCCACGTAATGCATGTGCCCATGACCTCGATCATGGTCAGTCCGGAATGAGCTAACAACCTTATCCGGCTCATCAGGTAAAGGACGTCCCTGTCATTTTCCTTCTGAGGGCTCCGTGGGCGCCAGCTCAGGCGCTTCTTCAAGGGAGCATTATCGAACTCAGGGAGGCCAATCCGTACAGGGTCTAGCAGAGGGACATTGTCGGTGTCAAAACCGGTGGATCTCGTGTAGGGGGTCCCGAACTGTGTGTCTAGGCGTATGGTAACAGGAGACAAGGGACACGATGTTTTTACCCAGGTTCGGGCCCTCTCGATGGAGGTAAAACCCTACTCCTGCTTGATTAATATTAATGATATGGGTAGTAGAAGAGTAGATCTACCACGAGATCAGGGAGGCTAAACCCTAGAAGCTAGCCTATGGTATGATTGTTGTTCGTCCTACGGACTAAAACCCTCTGGTTTATATAGGCACCAAAGAGGGTTAGGGTTACACAGAGTCGGTTACAATGGTAGGAGATCTGCATATCCGTATCGCCAAGCTTTCCTTCCACGCCAAGGAAAGTCCCATCCGGACACGGGACGAACTCTTCAATCTTGTATCTTCATAGTCTAGGAGTCCGGCCAAAGGTGATAGTTCGGCTATCCGGACACCCCCTAATCCAGGAAACCCTTAGTAGCCCCCGAACCAGGCTTCGATGACGATGAGTCCGACGCGTAGATTGTCTTCCGCATTGCAAGGCGGGTTCTTCTCCAAATCATGTGTACCTGTTTGAATAGCATCCGACTTCTTGGAAATATCGCGCTCCTCGTCTTCCACGCCCAATAATGGCCATCTTCCGCGTGTCGAACGAATGCGAAAAGCCAGGGCATTTTTACATTATACCCCCTAGCATTGCAAATGACCTGCCTATAAAAGATACGAGGATCTAGATCCGAATCACACCATCCTCCCTTCGCGAGCATTCATCAGAGTGCATCTGACAAAGATCCATTCCATCATGGACAGTCGACGCGGCTCCTCCTCTCGCCCTTCTAGCCCCCAGCCTGGAGGTTGGGAGAGATGCTCCGTCCCGCATAGCAAGTTGTTGACGCTCCAAACCAAGGGATTTCTTCCCCCAGCCTTCATGGTTCCGGTTCGAGCCGGACTCACCACCTATGTGGGCGGAAAGCAAGCGGAGAGCGTCCCCATGCCCCTCCAAAGGAGAGCAGGTGTTCCTAATCTCTTATTTGATAAGTGGGCTCGGATTTCCAATTCATCCGTTTCTTCGGGGGCTCCTGGAGTTCTACGGCCTCCAGTTGCACAACCTTACGCCTGCCTCTATTCTGCATATTGCGGGCTTCGTGGCCCTTTGCGAGCTGTTTTTGGGCATCGAGGCTCATTTTGCGCTATGGAAGAAGCTGTTCTGCCTTGTGCCCCGTTCTCAAGAGGGTCAATATATCAAGTGGGCGGAGCCGAGCTATGGCGCACCACCGGGACCGGATATCTATCCGGAACCCCGAAGAAGGCATCCAAAGACTGGCCATCGGAGTGGTTTATATAGAAGATGTCCCCCTGCCGGACCCTGTTCGGATCGGCCTCCCTGAGTTCAATAATGCTCCTTTTAAGAAACGCCTAAGCTAGCGTCCACGGAGCCCTCAGAAGGAAAATGATAGGGATGTCCTTTACCTGATGAGCCGGATAAGTTTGTTGGCTCATTCTGGACTGACCATGATCGGGGTCATGGCCACATGCATTATGCGGGGGGTGCAACCGCTCCAGTATAGAGGCCACCCCTTGTGGGATTTCAACGGGGAGGATGATGCCACCCGCTGCGGCCGTAAGGGGCCGGGATCGGTGGTCGATCTGGTGAAGATCTTGTCCATGTTATACAAGGGAGAAGAGGAATTTCTCCGCAACAATCCACAGAACAGATTTTCTATGCACAATCCCCCGAGCTGGGTAAGCGGATATTTCTTTTTGCCTATCCGATCCATATTCCTATAGTCATGTATCTCATTTTGTGATCTCGGCGCAGGAACTGCGCCAGGCCGTAAAGGACATAAACAACCCGCCTCCACAACCCGAGGATCCGGAATGGTTCCTCGATCCGACCTCCCAAGAGGATCTGGACATATCAGTGGAGCTGATTGATGGGGTATTTCACCAACTGAGCATTGATAATGCCTTGGTCGCCATTACGGCTGATTACCCTAGAATACTTCCATTCTCATAGGTAAATGAGATGAAAGTCCCAATACTTTGAAACAACCCATCCGTGCTTATTTTTGATCACCATATACTGATGACGTTTCGCAGGGGGCTCCCTTGGGGCGGGAGGCCGAGCTCGCGGCGGCTAGCCAACAAGGGGCAGCACGGCCCAGTAGGCTAAAAAGGAGTGTGTTTCGGATTGAAACTCTGGCGCAACGGTATGGCGTGTCACCTTACTCTCAGGCTTTATTCATGTGAGACGTACTAATGCTCGTGCTTTTTCAGAAAAAAGAGCGCTCGCCGGACTGTATCCGGAGAGGTTGCCAATCAATCCTCCGCTCGCTAGGCTCCAAAGCCAGGTCTAGAAGCGGAGGCGAACACGAGGCATGTGTCGGATGCTCCTCCGACAAAGGATGTCGACAGGTTATCTGCCACCAATACCGAGGTGGAGAGTGCCATGAATCACAGGCATCGTCGGACAATTCTTCGCGACACGTGTTTCTCCCTAGAGGCATTGAATGCCTTTAATTCAGGAGATGCGCACCTCCGTGCTGCTCAAAATGGTCTAGCCAGAGCCACGGAGCAGTATGTAAAAGACATACGGGTTAGAAAATTTGACAGTTATATGTGCTAGTAGCCCCCGAGACTTGAAATAGTTAGAATAACTGCTATAAGGATCATTTATTATGCAGGATCTTACAGAAAAGAATACCCAACTGTCCCAGGAGCTGGAGGAGTGCAAGGCCCAATTTGAGGCCGCACTAGCCGCAGCGGGGGAAGCCAAAGAAACCCCCTCTGGTAATATATGCTTCAAAAGATAAGTAACTTGTGAAGTGCGGCGTGTGTAGAGGTCTGACAATAATATTGCAGATGGCACCGGGATAGATTCGGAGAAGCCACATCTCATGCGCCGGTTAAAGGCCGGCAAGAATGTGCTTACAAGGGTGAGGCAAGAGAAAACTAATCTCCAAGATGCCAACACCCAGCTGGGTGAGGAACTAAAGGATGTTTGTACCCAGCTATCTGACTCCGTTAAGGAGAATCGGCAGCTTCGACGCGGCATTTTTAATAAGTGCTTAAACGAACTTTTGAAAAAAAAGTTCAGCGAGGAAGTCGACTAACAGAGTTATATCTGTAGGTATGCTCACAGGCCGTCCTGCAGAGGAAATGCCCGGTTCTATGGGTGACCTTCTTCCTGAGCTCTTACAACTGCACGAACGAGTTCGACAGGTGATGAAACACGTTGCCCAGGCCTTGTGGCAATCTCTCTCCCCGCCCGAAGGCCTTGGAGGGCTTGCAGAGAGGCTTCAGGGAGCGTGGCGGCGCTTCCGATTATGGAAAATATCGGCCTGCCGGCAGGGCGCCAGGGAAGCCTGGGCCATGGTGAAGACGCGGTACACGAAGGCTGACCCAAACCACATGGCCGAGGTCGGACCTGCGGGGCCTGATGGGAAGGAGATCCCTGTGAGCTTAGTGTACGGCCAAGTAGAGTTGGCCGCAAAGTATTCTCGGCAGGTCTATGAACTAGACAGCCTATTAGATGGTATTGAAGAGGAATGCAATCAGTCGGATTGACTATGTAATTAAAGATGACATGTAAGATGCCTTCTAGCCGGATTGTAGATCATTTGTCATAGCGGACCTTTTCACTTCAACCTCGGGACCCAATAGGCCGGAGTGTGTCGGAATACCCTCACGGTTATGTAAGAACCGGGGCATGCGTGTTGACCAGGCGTAGGGGTCATTAGTGCTTTATCAGACAAGTGCCCAACTAGTTATGTTATATTACATGGTTAGTAAGAAACATCTTCCAGGGAGAATAGTTCCGTTAGGGGTTCCTTTCCCTGGGAGGCTTGCCCTAAAGTGCATGTCCGGACTGCAAAAAGAGCAGAAAAACATCTAGGGGTAGAAAAATAAATAGGTAAGAAATCGTCTTTTAGTTCACCAACCGAATATTCTCTTAAGAACGCTAGCTTTCGGCTTCACCCATTCTGAGGTACACATCCGGCTGACCCGGCAGTAACAATCGCAGAGGCGCTCCCTTTACTGCCTAGCCGAACAATCAGGAACGTAGGGGTAAGCACAGGAGCCAGGCAACCCAGCTTGGCCAAAACTTAAGGCATATTGATGCATATAATGGTGAATAAAAGGTACATGCGGAAGTGTGACACATGTGTTGGGCATGAAGCTCGTATAGATAAACTTCTGTTAAAGAAGCCCCCAGGTATAATGAGCATGGATAGCACGTCAAGTGTTTGCGAATGATGCGTGAACAAGCTTTCAAAGGCTGCAATAGAAAAGGAGGGAGAAGGAGAGGAACAGAAGACATTTAATATAAAAATGTAGACGGAAGAAGGAGACGAACTCAGAATCCGGCGCTAGGCGTAGAATCTTCGGAGACGGGCTGCGTTCCATGGGTTCGACTCGAGTCGGTTATCCGACGCATCTCGCAGACGGTATGCACCGCCGGTCAGGACTTGGTCGATGATAAAGGGACCTTCCCATTTGGGCTTGAGTTTGTCCTTTTTCTAGTCTGGCAGGCGTAGAACTAACTCGCCAACGTTGTAAGGTTTGGCCCATACTTCTCTTCCTTGATATCTTCGAGCCTGTTGTTGATAAAATGCGGAACGGGCTTTTGCCACATCCCGCTCCTCCTCCAATGCATCCAATCTGTCCTGCCGATCGAGCTCGGCTTCTCTTTCTTCGTACATGAGCACGCAAGGTGAGTCATAAATTATGTCACAGGGCAGAACTGCCTCTGCGCCGTATACCATAAAGAATGGTGCAAATCCGGAGGTGCGATTTGGAGTGGTCCGCAGCCCCTAGAGTACGGAGTCAAGCTCCTCTACCCAGTGCGTATTAGATTCCTTGAGGGACCGCACTAATATGGGTTTGATGCCGCTCATGATTAGACCATTTGCTCGCTCGACTTGACCGTTAGATTGAGGGTGATAGACTGAAGCATAGTCGAGCTTGATGCCCATGTTTTTGCACCAGAGTTTGACCTCGTCGACCGTAAAGTTCGTGCCGTTATCAGTGATGATGCTATGGGGGATGCCGTAATGGTGTACGACCCCTGATATGAAGTCTATCACCGGTCCCGATTCGGCCGTCTTAACAGGTTTGGCCTCTATCCATTTGGTGAATTTATCCACCATGACCAGTAGGTATTTTTGCTTGTGGGCTCCTCCTTTAAGGGGTCCAACCATGTCAAGCCCCCAGACCGCGAAGGGCTAGGTTATGGGTATATTTTTTAGGGCAGTGGGTGGCATGTGGCTTTGGTTAGCAAAGAGCTGGCAACCAATGCATCGTTGGACTAAGTTCTGAGCATCTTCCCGGGCCGTCGGCCAATAAAATCCTGTGCGGAAGGCCTTGCCTACAAGGGCCCGGGCAGCGGCGTGGTGCCCGCTGAGTCCGGCATGAATTTCAGCCAGAAGGTTCCACCCTTCCTCTTCGGAGATACACCTTTGAAGGACTCCGGTTGTGCTTTTCTTGTAAAGCTCTCCCTCATGGACCTTATAGGCTTTAGATCGCCGCACTATGCAGTGGGCCTCGTTTTGGTCCTCGGGAAGTTCCTGCCTGGTTAGGTAGGCTAGGAATGGTTCCGTCCACGGGGCAATGACTGCCATTATTACGTGGGCTAAAGATGTTACTTTGTTGGCAGAACCACCAATTGTGTCAGAATGTTCGGCGTCGGGCAGTGCTGTTGGGTCCGGGTTGTTATTTCCGGAATCTCCCTCCCATAGTACGGATGGCTTGAACAGCCTCTCTAGGAAGATATTGGGAGGGACGGCATCACACTTTGCGCCAATGCGCGCCAATACGTCTGCTGCCTGGTTGTTATCCCGGGCTATATGGTGAAATTTGAGCCCTTCAAACCGAGCTAACATTTTTAGGACGGCGTTGCGATAAGCTGCCATTTTCGGATCCTTCGCATCGAAGTCTCCATTTATTTGGGATAACGCGAGGTTCGAATCTCCACGTACCTCTAGGCATTGAATGCCCATGGAGACTGCCATCCGGAGGCCGTGTAGAAGGGCCTCGTATTCGGCTGCGTTATTGGAGTCCGTATACATTATCTGGAGTACGTATTGAACCGTATCTCCGGTTGAGGACGTCAAAACGACGCCAGCCGCTAGACCGGCCAACATTTTGGAACCGTTGAAGTGCATTATCCAGTTGGAATATGTGCCGTACTCTTTAGGGAGTTCGGCTTCAGTCCATTCGGCGACGAAGTCAGCCAAAACTTGCGACTTAATAGCTCTCCGTGGCTTATAGCTTATGTCGAACGGGAGGAGCTCAATGGCCCATTTGGCAATCTGTCCCGTTGCGTCGCGGTTGTTTATAATGTCGTTAAGAGGTACTTCGGAGGCTACTGTTATCGAATACTCTTGAAAGTAGTGTCGCAGCTTCCGGGATGCCATGAACACCGCGTACGCTATCTTTTGATAATGCGGGTACCGTGACTTGCATGGAGTTAGGACAAAGGACACGTAGTAAACTGATTTTTGAAGGGGGAACTTGTGTCCGTCCGTTTCTCGTTCGACAACAAGCACTGCGCTCACAACTTGATGAGTTGCCGCGATATACAATAGCATTGGTTCGCTCGTGTTGGGCGCGGCCAGGTCCGGGTTTGTTGCCAATATGGCTTTTATTTCTTCGAGTCCGGCCGTGGCGGCATCCGTCCACTCGAAGTGTTTAGTGCGTCGGAGGAGGCGGTAAAGAGGTAACACCTTTTCTCCTAAACGGGAGATAAAGCGGCTTAGAGCCTCCACGCATCCCGTCAATTTTTTTATTTGTTTGAGGTCTTTTGGGATATCTAATTGTCACAGAGCTCGGATCTTGGCTGGGTTTGCTTCAATTCCTCTACCGGATACAATGAAGCCCAAGAGCTTTCCATTGGTATGCAGCGCATTTTCGGGTTAAGCTTAATGTCATATGTTCGGAGATTATCGAACGTGAGCCTCAAATTGTCTACTAGAGTTTTTACGTGATTGGTTTTGACGACCACATCGTCTACGTATGCCTTCACTATTTTGCCGATCTGGTTTGCCAGACATGTTTGAATCATGTGCTGATATGTTGCGCCGGCGTTTTTGAGCCGAAAGGGCATTGTGTTGAAGCAGAATGGGCCGTATGGGGTGATGAATGCCATTGCGTCCTGGTCGGGTTCCGCCATCTTAAGTTGGTGGTAGCCGGAGTATGTGTTGAGGAAACATAATGAATCGTGTCCTGCGGTAGCGTCGATAATTTGATCGATGCGGGGGAGTGGGAAGGGATCCTTTGGTCAAGCCTTGTTGAGGTCCTTGAAATAGACGCATAGGCGCCAGGATTTGTCCTTCTTTGGTACCATCACCAGGTTTGCTAGCCAGTCCGGATGTTTTATATCCCTGATGAATCCGACCTCCAATAATTTGGCTAGCTCCTCTCCCATCGCCTCTCTCTTGGGTTCGGAGAAACGCCGAAGAGCCTGTTTGACTGGCTTGAATCCTTTGAGGGTGTTTAGGCTGTGCTCGGCCAGCCGGCGTGGGATTCCTGGCATGTCTGAAGGGTGCCAGGCAAATGTGTCCCAATTTTCGCGTAGGAATTCTCGTACTGCGGCGTCTACATCAGGGTTTAATTGTGCCCCGATGGAGGCCGTTTTTGTAGGGTCCGTTGGATGGACTTGGAATTTGACTATTTCATCCGCTGGTTTAAAGGAGTGGATCTCTTATCGAGTATAACATCGTCCCTATTCACCGTAGAGCGCAGCGCAGTGAGTTCTTCGGCTGCTAGGGCTTCGGATAGTGCCTCAAGGGCCAATGCAGCTGTCTTGTTTTCAGCGCGGACTGCTATGTCTGCGTCACTAGCAAGAGTGATGATTCCATTGGGGCCGGGCATTTTGAGCTTCATGTACCCGTAATGGGGTATAGCTTGAAAAATTGTGAATGCCTCTCGCCCTAATAGAGCGTGATATCCGCTGCTGAACGGGGCCACTTGAAACATGACCTCCTCGGACCTGTAATTATCCGGCGTGTCGAATACCACATACAGGGTGATTTTTCCTGTACAGCATGCTTCCCGACTGGGGATTATTCCTCTAAAGGTTGTGCTGCTTCGCTCAATGCGGCTCCAGTCTATTTCCATTTTTCGGAGGGTTTCCTCGTAAATGAGGTTCAATCCTTTGCGCCAAGGCCCATGAGTACCTTTGTGGGCGAAGCCGTCCACTATTGGATCGAGGACCAAGGGTCTGGTGGTGCTTGGGCTGTTCGGAATTTAGGTTCGTCATCGGCATTGAAGGTAATAGCCGTGTCACTCCATGGGTTTATTGTTGCTACTTGGTAGACTTCGGCAAGGCTGCGGAGTGTTCGTTTCCGCATATTATTTGATGCGAACGTCTCGAAGACTGTTAATACCGTACTGGTATCCTTGGGCTAATGCTCTGGAGCAAAAAGCTCTTCGCCACTTTTGGCCACCTGCCGTAGTATCCAACATGCTCTAAGGCTATGAGTTGGAGTGGCGCCCTCTGTAATATGAATTTTGCAGGGTCCATTGCGCCATCCATCTAGTACGGTTCCATGCCCTATAGAGGGTTTTTGCTTTTTGGTATTTTGCCCATGTGCCCGATGTTGATGCACCCTTTTATTTCGGACTGGGGTTGTATTCAGGGCCGGATTATCCCAAAATTTGATTTCAGTTTTCCAGGTGCTTTCCATCTCACAGTACTTTCATACTATGGACGCCAAGTCAGCGAAGCGTGTAATTTCGCGGCGACTTACAGCATTGAGGATTCCCTTGTCCGTGCTATTATTGCAGAAGAATGTAATCGCGTCCTCCTCATGGCAGTCCTTTATCCTGTTCATAACCAGGAGGAATCTAGCCCAGTAATGGTGTACTGTTTCTGCGGGCTCTTGCCAGATTTGGGATAGATCGCTTATGTTTGGGTGGGCGGGTGGAATTAAATCCAGAACCCCGTCCAATCTCAGGCTCAGGGGCCACGAAGTTTCTGAACTTGGAACCTTGGGTTCTTGGATGTTGTCCAATGCATCTAGCCTGCTGCCTGACTTTAGGTTCAGGGCTTGAGTTACGTCCTCCCCTCCGCGGGAATCCGGCATGGAGGGATCGGGAATCCGGACATAGCTAGTCCTTAAAATAGAGGAAGGGTCGCCGTATTGCTCCTCAACCACGGCAATGTGGTGGGTAACCTGGGGAGAATTGATCTCTCCCAGATCGGTTTTAGGCCCAATCTGATCGTAGTCTGTAGCGACTCCCAGGGCGGCGATGCGATCCAAGAGCTCGTTTACGGAAGAGAGCTCCATGAGATCCAACTGCTCGGCGAGTTCCGAGCTAACGTGAAGATTGCTTTCGATGACCCGAGAAGTCATCGTCGGCGTGATGGCCGGACAGTCGGTCATAAGGAAACCGCCTAGCCAGAGAGTTTGGCCAATAGCCAAAGCTCCTTTAGCAACAGCGCCGTCTTTAAAGATAGGATGAGGCATCCTTCCTGATGGCGACGGCAAAGAGGAACTCTCAATGAAAGCACCAATGTCAGTGTCAAAACCAGTGGATCTCAATTAGGGGGTCCCGAACTGTGCGTCTAGGCGGATAGTAACAGGAGACAAGGGAGACGATATTTTTACCCAGTTTCGGGCCCTCACGCTGGAGGTAAAACCCTACTCCTGCTTGATTAATGTTGATGATATGGGTAGTACAAGAGTATATCTACCACGAGATCAGAGAGGCTAATCCCTAGAAGCTAGCCTATGGTATGATTGTTGTTCGTCCTACGAACTAAAACCCTCCGGATTATATAGGCACCGAAGAGGGTTAGGGTTACACAGAGTCGGTTACAATGGTAGGAGATCGACATATCCGTATCGCCAAGCTTGCCTTCCACGCCAAGGAAAGTCCCATCCGGACACGGGATGAAGTCTTCAATCTTGTATCTTCACAGTCCAGGAATCCGGCCAAAGGTGATAGTTCGGCTATCCGGACACCCCCTAATCCAGGACTCCCTCAAACGTCTTCTATATAAGACCATTCTGAAGGCCAGTCTTCGGACGCCTCTTTGGGGTTCCGGATAGATATCCGGTCCCGCCGATGCGCCATAGTTCGGCTCCGCCCACTTGATATGTCGACCCCTCCTGAGAACGAGGCACGAGGGAGAACAACTTCTTCCACAGCGTGAAATGGGCCTCGATGCCCAAAAACAGCTCGCAAAGGCTACGAAGCCCGCAATATGCAATATGGAATCAGGCGTAAGGTTGTGTAACTAGAGGCCATAGAACTCCAGGAGCTCCCAGAGAAACCGATGAATTGGAAATCCGAGCCCTCTTATTAAAAAGGGACAAGGCATACCCGCTCTCCTTTGGAGGTTTGGGGACGCTCTCGCTTGCTCTCCATCATTATAGGTGGCAATCCCGGCTCGAACTGGGACTATGTAATCAGGGGGGAGAAGCCCCTTGGTTTGGAGCGCTACTAGCTCACTGTGCAGGACGGAACACCTCCCAATCTCCAGGCTGAGGGCTGGGGGGCGAGAGGAGGAGCTGCGTTGACTGGCCACGATGGAATGGATCTCTCTCGAATGTGCTCCGATGAATGCTCATAGAGGGAAGATGGTGTGATTCGGATCAAAATCCCTGACTCTTTTATAGGCGGCCCATTTTCGCAGCTAGGGGGGTAAATAAAAAAACACCCTGTCTTTTCGCATTCTTTTGACACGTGGAAGATGGCCATTATTGGACACTGTTCAACAAGTATATGGGGGATTTGGATAAGAACCCGCCTTGCAATAGCGAAGACAAATCTACGCGCCGGACTCGTCGTCATTGAAGCCGGGTTTGGGGGCTACTAAGGGAGTCCTGGATTAGGGGGTGTCCGGATGGCCGGACTATGACCTTTGGCCAGACTCTCGGACTATGAAGATACAAGATTGAAGACTTCGTCCCATGTCTGGATGGGACTTTCCTTGGCATGGAAGGAAAGCTTGGAAATACGACATGTAGATCTCCTCCCGTTGTAACCGACTCTGTGTAACCCTAGCCCTCTCTGGTGTCTATATAAACCGGAGGGTTTTAGTCCATAGGACTAACAACAATCATACCATAGGCTAGCTTCTAGGGTTTAGCCTCTCTGATCTCGTGGTAGATCTACTCCTGTACTACCCATATCATCAATATTAATCAAGCAGGAGTAGGGTTTTACCTCCATCGAGAGGGCCCGAACCTGGGTAAAAACATCATGCCCCTTGTCTCCTGTTACTATCCGCCTAGACGCACAGTTCGGGACCCCCTACCCGAGATCCGCCGGTTTTGACACCGACAACGACCAACACGTAAGCACATCTTGGGCTTCAACCACCATGGAAATCGCTTTGGGACCCCAAAATGGTGACTAATAGACCATGAAAGACCCCAGAATCTGACAATCCTAGGATTATTGATGAACGATACATAAGCGCACCCCGGGGTTCGTAAATCATTGAAATTGCTCAGGGACCCCACACCAGTGAGTAATAGTCCATGAAACGGGCCAGAATAGGCCAGAATTGCGAGTGTTTATGACCGACATATAAGCGCACCTTGGGGTTCAACAACAATGAAAATCGCTTCGGGACCCCAAAACAGTGAGTAATAGTCCACGGAACGAGTCAGAATTGGCCAAAACGTTAAGTGTTGACGACGGACACGTAAACGCACCGCGGGGACTGTCAATCGTGGGAATCGCTCTGGGACCCCAAAATGCTGAGTAATAGTGCACGAAATGGACCAGAATCGAGAAAAATTTTGAGTGTTGATGACCGATACGTAAACACACCCCGGGATTCATCAATCGGGGAAATCACTTCGGGACCCCAAAACTAAGTAATAGTCCAGGAAACAGGCCAGAATCGGCCCAAACTGCGAGTCTTGACGACCAACACGTAAGCACGCCTTGGGGTTCGACAACCATGGAAATCGCTTTGGGACCCCAAAACACTGAGCAATAGTCCATGAAATAGCCCAGAAGCGGGAAAACCTAGGATTATTGATGAACGATAAATAATCGCACCTCGGAGTTTGTCAATCATGGAAATCGCCCAGGGACCCCAAATCAGTGAGTAGTAGTCCATGAAATGGGCCAGAATTAGTGAGTAATGAAATGGGACAGAATCGGCCAAAATTGCGAGTGTTGATGACCGACACATAAATGCACCCGGGTGTTCGCCAATCGTGGAAATAACTATGGGACCCCAAAAGTGAGTAATAGTCCAAAAAACAGGCCAGAATCGGCCAAAACTGCGAGTGTTGATGACCGACACGTAAGCGCACCTTGGGGTTCAGCAACTATAAAAATCGCTTCAGGTCCCCAAAACGGTGAGTAATAGTCCACGAAACGGGTCAGAATTGGACAAAACTTTGAGTGTTGACGACGGACACGTAAACGCACACCGGGGATCGTCAACCATGAAATTTGCTCTGGGACCCCAAAACGGTGAGTAATAGTGCACGAAGCGGACCAGAATAGGCCAAAATTGTGAGTGTTGATGACCGACACGTAAATGCAGCCCAGGGTTCATTAATCCAGCAAATCATTTCGGGACCCGAAAACTGAGTAGTAGTCTCAGAAACGGGCCAGAATCGCCCAACCTGCGAGTCTTGACGACCAACACGTAAGCACACTTTGGGCTTCGACAACCATGGAAATCGCTTTGGGACCCCAAAATGGTGACTAATAGACCATGAAAGAGCCCAGAATCAGACAAACCTAGGATTATTGATGAACGATACATAAGCGCACCCTGGGGTTTTTAAATCATTGAAATGGCTCAGAGACCCCAAACTAGTGAGTAATAGTCCAAGAAACAGGCAAGAATAGGCCAGAAATGCGTGTGGTTATGACCGACACATAAGCGCACCATGGGGTTCAACAACTATGAAAATCGCTTTGGGACCACAAATCGGTGAGTAATAGTCCACGGAACGACTCGGAATTGCCCAAAACTATGAGTGTTGACGATGGACACATAAACGCACCCCGGGGATCATTAATCATGGGAATCACTCTGGGACCCCAAAATGCTGAGTAATAGTTCTTGAAGCAGCCCAGAATCGGGCAAAATTGTGTGTGTTGATGAACGACACGCAAATGCAGCCCAGGGTTCATTAATCGCGCAAATCACTTCGGGACCCCAAAACTGAGTAGTAGTCCCATAAACGGGCCAGAATTTCCCAAACTGCGAGTCCTGACGACCAACACGTAAGCACACCTTGGGCTTCGACAACCATGGAAATTGCTTTGGGACCCCAAAACGGTGACTAATAGACCATGAAAGACCCCACAATCAGACAATGCTAGGATTATTGCTTACGCGTTGGTCGTCAAGACTCGCGGTTTGGGCCGATTCTGTCCTGTTTCGTGGACTATAAATTTCTGTTTGGGAGTCCCAGAGCGATTTCCATGGTTGTCGAGTCCCAAGGAGTGCTTACATTTTGGTCGTTAAGACTCGCGGTTTGGGCCGATTCTGACCCGTTTGTTGGACTATTACTCGGTTTTGGGGTCTCGAAGTGATTTCCATGATTGACGAACCCCAGGGTGTGTCTACGTGTCGGTCATCAACACTCGCGGTTTTTGTCGATTGTGACCGGTTTCGTGGACTATTACTCACTGTTTTGGGGTCCCGTAGCGATTTCCATAGTTGTTGAACCCCAATGTGCACTTACGTGTCGTTCATCAACACTCGCATTTTTTGTCGATTGTGACCTGTTTCGTGGACTATTACTCACCATTTTGGGGTCCTGTAGTGTTTTCCACGATTGACGAACCCCGGGGTGCCTCTACGTGTCGGTCACCAACACTCGCGGTTTTTTTTGATTCTGGCCCGTTTCATGGACTATTAATCACCATTTTGGAGTCCCAGAGCGATTTCCATGGTTGTCGAATCCCAACGAGTGCTTAACTGTTGGCTGATTCTGACCCATTTCCTAGACTATTACTCAGTTTTGGGGTCTCGAAGTGATTTCCACGATTCACGAACCCCGGGGTGCGTCTACGTGTCGGTCATCAACAATCGCGGTTTTTGTCGATTGTGAACCGTTTCATGGACTATTACTCACCGTTTTTGGGCCTGTAGCAATTTCCATAGTTGTCGAACCCCAAGGGGCAATTACGTGTCGGTCATCAACATTCGCATTTTTTGTCGATTGTGACCCATTTCCTGGACTATTACTCACCATTTTGGGGTCCCATAGTGATTTCCATAGTTATTGAACGCCAACGTGCACTTGCGTGTCGGTCATCAACACTCACAGGTTTTGCCGATTCTGGCCCATTTTGTGGACTATTACTCACTGTTTTGGGGTCCTAGTGTGTTTCAGCGATTGACGAACCCCGGGGTGTGTCTACGTGTCGGTCATCAACACTCGCGGTTTTTGGCGATTCTGACCCGTTTCGTGGACTATTAATTACTGTTTGGGAGTCCCAGAGCGATTTCCGTGGTTGTCGAATCCCAAGGAGTGCTTACATGTTGGTCGTCAAGACTCGCGGTTTGGGCCGATTCTGACCCAATTCTTGGACTATTACTCGGTTTTGGGGTCTCAAACTGATTTCCATGATTGACGAACCCCAGGGTGTGTCTACGTGTCGGTCATCAACACTCGCGGTTTTTGTCGATTGTGACCCGTTTCATGGACTATTACTCACCGTTTTGGTGTCCTGTAGTGTTTTCCATTGTTGTTGAACCCCAAGGTGCACTTACGTGTCGGTCATCAACACTCGCATTTTTTTGTCGATTGTGACCCGTTTCCTGGACTATTACTCACCATTTTGGGGTCACGTAGTGATTTCCATAGTTATTGAACCCCAAGGTGCACTTACGTGTCGGTCATCAACACTCATAGATTTTGCTGATTCTGGCCCATTTCATGGACTTTTACACACTGTTTTGGGGTCCGAGAGTGATTTCGGCGATTGACGAACTCCGGGATGTGTCTACGTGTCGGTCATCAACACTCGCGGTTTTTGGCGATTCTGACCCGTTTCGTGGACTATTAGTTACTTTTTGGGAGTCCGAGAGCGATTTCCATGGTTGTCGAATCCCCAGGAGTGCTTACATGTTGGTCGTCAAGACTCGCGGTTTGGGCCGATTCTGACACGTTTCTTGGACTATTACTCGGTTTTGGGGTCTCGTAGTGATTTCCATGATTGACGAACCCCAGGGTGTGTCTATGTGTCGGTCATCAACACTCGCGGTTTTTGTCGATTGTGACCCGTTTCGTGGACTATTACTCACCGTTTTGGTGTCCTGTAGTGTTTTCCATTGCTGTTGAACCCCAAGGTGCACTTACGTGTCGGTCATCAATAATCGCAGTTTTGGCCGATTCTGGCCCGTTTCGTGGACTATTACTCACTATCTTGGGGTCCCAGAGTGATTCCCACGATTGACGAACCCCGGGGCGCATCATTGTGTCGGTAATCAACACTCTCGGTTTTTGTCGATTATGACCCATTTCGTGAACTAGTACTCACCGCTTTGGGGTCCCATAGTGATTTCCATAGTTGTTAAACCCCAAGGTGCACTTACGTGTTGGTCAACAACACTTGCACTTTTGGCCGATTTTGGCCCGTTTCACGGACTATTACTCACTATTTTGGGATCCCGGAATGATTTCCACGATTGACGAACCCCGGGGTGCGTCTACGTGTCGGTTATCAACACTCGCATTTTTTGTCGATTCTGACCCGTTTCATGGACCATTAATCACCTTTTTGTAGTCCCAGAGCGATTTCCATGGTTTCCGAATCCCAAGGAGTGCTTACCTGTTGGTCGTCCAGACTCGCAGTGTGGGCCGATTCTGACCCGTTTCTTGGACTATTACACGGTTTTGGGGTCTCGAAGTGATTTCCATGATTGATGAAACCCGGGGTGCGTCTACGTGTCGGTCATCAACACTCATGGTTTTTGTCGATTGTGATCCGTTTCATGGACTATTACTCACCGTTTTGGGGCCTGTAGCAATTTCCATAGTTGTTGAACCCCAAGGTGCACTTACGTGTCGGTCATCAACACTCGCATTTCTTGTCGATTGTGACCCGTTTCCTGGACTATTACTCACCATTTTGGGGTCCCGTAGTGATTTGCATAGTTATTGAACCCCAAGGTGCACTTACGTGTCGGTCATCAACACTCACAGGTTTTGCCGATTCTGGCCCATTTCGTGGACTATTACTCACTGTTTTGGGGTGATTGACGAACTCCGGGGTGTGTCTACGTGTCGGTCATCAACACTTGCGGTTTTTGGCGAATCTGACCCGTTTCGTGGACTATTAATTACTGTTTGGGAGTCCCAAAGCGATTTCCGTGGTTGTCGAATCCCAAGGAGTGCTTACATGTTGGTCGTCGATACTCGCGGTTTGGGCCGATTCTGACCCGTTTCTTGGACTATTACTCGGTTTTGGGGTCTCGAAGTGATTTCCATGATTGACGAACCCCAGGGTGTGTCTACGTGTTGGTCAGCAACACTCGCGGTTTTTGTTGATTGTGACCCGTTTCGTGGACTATTACTCACCTTATTGGTGTCCTGTAGTATTTTCCATAGTTGTTGAACCCCAAGGTGCACTTACATGTCGGTCATCAATAATCGCAGTTTTGGCTGATTCTGGCCCGTTTCGTGGACTATTACTCACTATTTTGGGGTCCCGGAGTGATTTCCACGATTGGCGAACCCCGGGGTGCATCATTGTGTCGGTCATCAAAACTCTCGGTTTTTGTCGATTCTGACCCATTTCGTGGACTAGTACTCACCGTTTTGGAGTCCCATAGCGATTTCCATAGTTGTTGGACCCCAAGGTGCACTTACGTGTTGGTCATCAACACTTGCACTTTTGGCCGATTCTGGCCCGTTCCGTGGACTATTACTCACTGTTTTGGGATTCCGAAGTGATTTCCACGATTGACGAACCCCGGGGTGCTTCTACGTGTCAGTCATCAACACTCGTGGTTTTTGTTGATTCTGACCCGTTTCATGGACTATTAATCACCATTTTGGAGTCCCAGAGCGATTTCCATAGTTGTCGAATCCCAAGGAGTGCTTACGTGTTGGTCGTCCAGACTTGCAGTGTGGGAACGATTCTGACCCGTTTCTTGGACTATTACTCGGTTTTAGGCTCTCGAAGTGATTTCCACGATTGACGAACCCCAGGGTGCGTCTACGTATCGGTCATCAACACTCGCAGTTTTTGTCGATTGTGACCCGTTTCATGGACTATTACTCACCGTTTTGGGGCATGTAGCAATTTCCATAGTTGTTGAACCCCAAGGTGCACTTACGTGTCGGTCATCAACACTCGCGCTTTTTGTCGATTGTGACCCGTTTCGTGGACTACTACTCACCTTTTGGAGTCCCATAGTTATTTTCATAGTTATTGAATCCCAAGGTGCACTTACGTGTCGGTCATCAACACTCGCAGTTTTTGCTGATTCTGGCCCATTTCGTCGACTATTACTCACTGTTTTGGGGTCCTAGAGTTATTTCAGCGATTGACGAACCCCGGGGTGCGTATATGTGTAGTTCATCAACACTCGCGATTTTTGGCGATTCTGACCTGTTTCGTGGACTATTAATTACTGTTAGGGAGTCCCTGAGCGATTTCGATGGTTGTCGAATCCCAAGGAGTGCTTACATGTTGGTCATCGTTACTCGTGGTTTGGGCCGATTCTGACCTGTTTCTTGGACTATTACTCGGTTTTGGGGTCTCGAAGTGAATTCCATGATTGACGAACCCCAGGGTGTGTCTACGCGTCGGTCATCAACACTCACGGTTTTTGACGATTGTGACCCATTTCATGGACTATTACTCACCGTTTTGGGGCTTGTAGCAATTTCCATAGTTGTTGAACCCCAAGGTGCACTTACGTGTCAGTCATCAACACTCACAGATATTGCTGATTCTGGCCCATTTCATGGACTATTACACACTGTTTTGGGGTCCCAGAGTGATTTCGGCGATTGACGAACTCCGGGATGTGTCTACGTGTCGGTCATCAACACTCGCGGTTTTTGGCGATTCTGACCCGTTTCGTGGACTATTAGTTACTGTTTGGGAGTCCTAGAGCGATTTCCGTGGTTGTTGAATACCAAGGAGTGCTTACATGTTGGTCGTCGAGACTCGCGGTTTGGGCCGATTCTGACCCGTGTCTTGGACTATTACTCGGTTTTGGGGTCTCGAAGTGATTTCCATGATTGACGAACGCCAGGGTGTGTCTGCGTGTCGGTCATCAACAATCGCGGTTTTTGTCGATTGTGACCCATTTCGTGGACTATTACTCACCGTTTTGGTGTCATGTAGTGTTTTCCATTGTTGTTGAACCCCAAGGTGCAATTACGTGTCGGTCATCAATAATCGCAGTTTTGGCCGATTCTGGCCCGTTTCGTGGACTATTACTCACTATTTTGGGGTCCCGGAGTGATTTCCACGATTGACGAACCCCGGGGTGCATCATTGTGTCGGTCATCAAAACTCTCGGTTTTTGTCGATTCTAACCCATTTCGTGGACTAGTACTCACCGTTTTGGAGTTCCATAGCGATTTCCATAGTTGTTGGACTCCAAGGTACACTTACGTGTCGGTCATCAACACTTGCACTTTTGGCCGATTCTGGCCCGTTTCGTGGACTATTACTCACTGTTTTGGGATCCCGGAGTGATTTCCACGATTGACGAACCCCGGGGTGCTTCTACGTGTCGGTCATCAACACTCGTGGTTTTTTCTCGATTCTGACCCATTTCATGGACTATTAATCACCATTTTGGAGTCCCAGAGCGATTTCCATGGTTGTGGAATCCCAAGGAGTGCTTACGTGTTGGTCGTCCAGACTTGCAGTGTGGGAACGATTCTGACCCGTTTCTTGGACTATTACTCGGTTTTAGGCTCTCGAAGTGATTTCCTTGATTGACGAACCCCGGGGTGCGTCTACGTGTCGGTCATCAACACTCGCAGTTTTTGTCGATTGTGACCCGTTTCATGGACTATTACTCACCGTTTGTCGGAGTAATGGGCCACAGGTAGGCTGACCCGGGACCCTAGATCTTTCAAGACATCGGGGCAGGCCGCGCCCCTTCAGCCGAGTCCCAGCTGGCGACCTCTAGAGAGGCCGAGTCCCAGATGGCGATCTCCAGAGAGGCCGAGTCCCAGCTGGCGACCTCCAGAGAAGCCGTGTTCCCGATGACGACTCCAAGGCAAGCCGACTCCAAGCTGGCGATCTCCAGAGAGGCCGACTCCCATGACACTTCACAAAGCCCGATGCGGGGTACGGTCACGACCTGGCCGTCTCCCCCTGCCTACGAGGGACCGGCATGGCTACAGTGAGCCGTATGGCCAGAAGATCTTCAGCGAGGCGCGGTACTGTTGCCATGCCTGCCCTGACCTCAGCCACAGTGCGCAACGCACTGTGCCCACGACGCCGGCCTGTACGGCACGAAGATCAGCAGGGCCGCTGTCGATGGGTGGACCGGCGCGGAGCGCCAAGTCTCCCTCCAGGCCCCACGAGCCATTAACCAGATTGGATGGGGAATGGCGACAGTGATCGCCGGATAGACGGCGGCACTGTTGCCATGACCCGATGACCAAGCCTGCGTCATCAGGAGCGCCGCACAGTGTCTGGCCTGTCCGCGGGACCCACCAGTCGGCGGGCCCCAGAAGCCGGCAGGAAGGACAGCGGCATGAGAGACAGACGGCTGGGACCCGCGCCCAGACGGATTACCATTGTATCCCCGGAGGGTAGGCCTATATAAACCCCCCGGGGCACCCATGCAAAGGGTTCGGACCTTGATAGAGATAGACACATAGCCCAGGGAGGAGAGAACTAGCCTTGCTCTCTCCTGCCTCCCGATATAGCTCCAGGAGCACCATTGTAGTCACCTTGCTATAGTGACCATGCGGAGACCCCGCAGAGCAGCAGTAGGGGTGTTATCTCCCCGGAGAGCCCCGAAGCTGGGTAAGATTCGCCGGCGTGCATGTCTACGCCTTATCCCATTTCCAGGCACCGGCGACGTTCTACTCGCCCCCACCATGATAAGCCATCCTTTTGCATATGTCGCACCCAACCCCCGACATTTGGCGCCCACCGTGGGGCGAGGTGCACCGCCAGATGGAGTCTGCATCGACACGCTGCGCAGCGCTAAGGCCGCCTGCGCCGCGAGCGGCCTCGCCAAACTTATCGGCGAGGTGCGCCTCTCCGACGAGCCTGCATCCGACGCGGGCACGGGTGGCCCCGAGAGCCTTCTCGCGGGCCTCCTCGACCAACTCCACGTCGCCGGTGAGCCTGCTGTAGACTTGGAGTCCGTAGGCTCCTCCGACCCGATGCTGGTCGACTCCTACGCCGTGTCTCTCAACATTTTTCCCACCAACGTGGTGGTCTACGACGAGCCGCTTCCGTACGAGGAGAGCGGCAGAAGCGCCGTCGCGGAGGTGCTCGTCATCATCCACGGCGAGCACTCCGGCCAGGAAGCCCAGGACCCGCTAGCTGCGGCCCTGCAAGACCTAACCGCGCCCATCCCAGAGGACGCAGACGCCGAGACGCTGGAGACGCGCCGCCTTCAGATCATCGAAGGCGCCAAGAAGCTGGCAAGCATGAGGCGCTTGTCAGAGGCATACCAGCGCGAGATGGATCGTGCCGTAGGCGGCTCGCCGGCTCCGACTGGGCCGAGCCGTCTAGGTGCGGTCCGGCAGCGCGGCGCGGCCATCGCCGACTTGCTCGGGGCAAAACACCCCGTGTACGCCACCCCAGCGGAGAACATCCGCGCCGCCCAGGCGGCGACTAACGAGCTGAAGAACTTCGAGGGCGAAGAGCGCCGTGTGATGAGGGAGCGAGTCCATCAGCTCCTTGACGCGTCATCGCGCGAAAACGCTGCCGGGCGGTCAGCAGAATCTTCACAGCAGCGAAAGACGACTTGCCTCCCTGCCGAGATCAAGGCACGACCTCCCGGACGCCGACTGGCGGAGTCCGCGGAAGGAAAGAGAAGGAGCCAGCTGTCAGTTACAGTCGGACTCATATCACCATCTAGCGCGACCAAGACGGACGCCCGAGAGCAGTAGAGCAGCGGGATGACTACCTGCCTCCCCCGCCCAGAAGAGAGTGGCGAGTTTCCCCGCTGCCTGTTGAGCATCTGACTCTTGGAGGTCGCCTTGGCCGCCGAGAGGGAGTCGGAGAGAATGACGCCCGCCATCGGATCGACCGACTCCATCGATCCTCGGCGCTGAAGAAGAAGACGAGCTGGTCTGCCTTGCTTCAGACCGCAGACGAGACGAGCCCTTCCCCAAAGGGTTCATGCTCCCCGAGACACACCTAAGTACACCGCCCGTGAAGCCGGAGGATCTGGCCGATAGATTACTCACAGCCGTCGGATAGCAAACGGCAACAAGCGAAGTTGTTTGTGAAGTCGCCTCTCATCCTCTGTGGCACGGCCGACATGGCTGAACAGCATAAAGCCCCGCAGCATCAATAGCTGGGTCGACTTCACCGAAGCCTTCGTCCGCAACTTCACAAGCACGTACAAGCGACCTCCCAAGCCGCGCCAGCTCTCCTTGTGCGTGCAAGGCCCTGATGAATCAACACGCGACTACCTCACCCGCTGGGGGAGCTTCGAAACTCCTGCGAGGGCATGCACGAGGTGCAGGCCATCGAGTACTTCACTGCCGGGTGCCAAGAGGGCACCCTTCTCAAGCACAAGCTCCTCTGCGATGAGCCAGAAACCCTCGACGAACTGCTAGTCATAGCGGACAAGTACGCCACGGCTGACTCTTCCATGAAGACGGAGATCAAAGTCAACGCCGCTGGCAAGGTGACCCCTCAGGCTCCTAGAACTCCGGCTGGAGACACCAGTCGGCGACAGCAACAGAACGACAACAAGCGCAAGGCCCAGCAGCCGACTTCCAACAGCCGGCAAGTGGCGATAGTTGAAGATCAACAGCCGGAGGGGCAGCCTCCGGCCAAGCGGCTTTCTCCTATGAGCAGACTTTGGATGGTCCTTGCAAGTTCCACAGCGGCGCGAAGCCGTCAAACCACACCACCAGAACGTGCCACTGGCTCACCAGGTTCGCCAAGGGAGACGGCCTCACTCCTCTACCGCCCGCTGGGCTGCCGCCTCTGCCGCCGCCCCAGCAGCCGGCGGCTCGGCTAGTCGGCGCAGTGCAAGACGAGTTCCCAGAAGAGCACGGAGCCTACGTAGTGTTCACTAGTGTGGCAGATGACCGGCGCAGCAGGCGTCAACAGCAACAACAAGTAAATGCAGTAGCAACAGATGCTCCAGAGTTCATGCATTGGTCCGAGAGGCCTATAAGTTGGAGTCGGGCGGATCACCCAGAGGTGATGCCGTGTCCGGGCTCTTATGCCTTGGTCTTAGGTGCGACCCTGTCCACTGATAGGCGGGCCGCCCGTTTTTCGCGAGTCCTAATAGATGGAGGTAGCAACATCAACATCCTGTACAAGGACACCATGGAGAAGCTCGGAATCAAGCCAAGACAGCTGCAGAGCAGCCGGACCGTGTTCCATGGAATTGTACCCGGCCTCTCCTGTTCGCCGATTGGCAAGATCCTGATAGACGTCCTCTTCGGAGGCAAAAATCATTTCCGCCGAGAGCCGGTCTGGTTCTAGGTGGTGGACTTGGAGAGCTCGTACCATGCTCTGCTTGGCCGACCTACCTTGGCCAAGTTCATGGCGGTTCCCCACTACGCCTACCTCAAGATGAAGATGCCGAGTTCCAAGGGGATTCTGACCATAGCCGGCGAATACAAGAAGTCGTCCGCCTGCGCGGCCGAGAGCAGTCGGCTGGCCGAGTCCCTGGTGATCGCGATCGAGAAGCGGCTCCTTGACCGAGTCGTGGCGATGGCCGGAAAGCAGCCAGAGATGTCACCCGACCCAAGGAGTCGGAGGCAGAAGGATCATTCAAGCCGGCCAAAGAGACCAAGAAAATACCCTTGGACCCGGAGCACCCAGAAAGATACGCTGTCATGGGCACGGGCCTTGACAGCAAATAGGAAGGCGAGCTCGTCGATTTCCTCCGTGAGAATCGGGACATCTTTGCGTGGTCCCCCAAAGACATGCCAGGTGTACCGACAGAATTCGCCGAGCACAAGCTACATGTCAGGCCAGATATGAAGCCCGTCAGGCAGCCCTTGCGCCGCCTATCAGAAGAGAAAAGAAGAGTTGTTGGAGAAGAGATAGCCTGGCTCCTGGCAGCTGGTTTTATCATGGAAGTGTTTTTTCCAGAGTGGCTGGCAAACCCGGTTTTGGTACTGAAGAAGAACAAGCAGTGGCGGATGTGCATCGACTACACAAGCCTCAACAAAGCCTGCCCAAAGGACTCGTTTGCTCTGCCAAGAATTGATCAGGTGATACACTCCACAACCAGATGCGAGCTGCTGAGTTTCCTAGACGCATACTCAGGATACCACCAGATCAAGCTGAACCCAGCGGACAGACTGAAGACCACATTCATCACACCATTTGGAGCCTTTTGCTACCTGACAATGACGTTCGGCTTGAGGAATGCCGGCGCCACCTTTTAGCGTTGCATGTAGAAGTGCCTCCTCAAGCAACTCGGCAGGAACGCCCACGTCTATGTGTATGATGTGGTGGTGAAGACGGAGAAGCGTGGGACGCTGCTGGATGACCTGAAGGAGACCTTTGAGAATCTGCGCCGATTTCAGATCAAGCTCAACCCTGAGAAGTGCGTTTTCGGAGTACCAGCCGGCCAGCTCCTTGGTTTCTTGGTCTCCGAACGCGGCATAGAGTACAACCCCGTGAAGATCAAGGCCATCGAGAGAATGGAGGTACCCAGCCGACTGTTGGATGTGCACAAGTTCACCGGCTGCCTGGCTTCCATCAGCCGATTCATCAGTCGGTTGGGCGAGAAAGCTCTGCCCTTGTATCAATTGATGAAGAAGACCACCTTTTTTGAGTGGAACCACAAGGCGGATGAGGCATTTCTCCTGCTGAAGAAGATGTTGACTACTCCCCCAGTGTTGGCGGCTCCGACTCCCAAAGATCCCATGCTCTTGTACGTCGCCGCCACCAGCCGAGTGGTCAGCACAGTCATTGTAGTCGAGCGCAAGGAGGAAGGCAAGGCGCTCCCTGTCCATAGACCGGTATATTACCTGAGCGAGGTACTGTCGACCTCCAAGCAGAACTACCCTCACTACCAGAAGATGTGCTACGGCGTGCATTTTGCCTCCAAGAAGCTGAAGCCCTACTTTCAAGAGCATCCAATCACCATGGTTTGCACCGCTCCACTCGCCGAGATCACTGGAAGTCGAGACGCCTCCGGCTGGGTAGCCAAATGGGCTATAGATCTAGCTCCTTACACCATCTACTACCAGCCCTGCACCGCCATCAAGTTGCAGGCGCTGGCCGACTTCCTCGTCGACTGGGCCGAGACCCAGTACCTGCCGCCAGCACCTGACTCCACCCATTGGCGGATGCATTTCGATGGGTCCAAGATGCGCACCGGCCTGGGAGCCGGCGTCATCCTCACCTCCCCTAAAGGCGACAAGCTCAAGTATGTGCTGCAGATCCACTTCGCCGCCTCCAACAACGTCGCCGAATATGAGGCGCTCATTCATGGGCTCCGGCTTGCCAAAGAACTCGGCATTCGCCGAATCCTGTGCTATGGCGACTCTGACTTGGTGGTTCAGCAATCATCCGGCGACTGGGACGCCAAAGACGCAAACATGGCGAGCTACCGCTTCCTGGTGCAGCAACTCAGCGGATACTTCGAGGGGTGCGAATTTCTTCACATGCCAAGAAATGATAATGATCAAGCAGATGCCTTGGCACGAGTCGGCTCCACTCGCCAAGCGATACCTTCTGGCGTCGCCCTTCAGCGCCTCCTCAGGCCGTCTATCAAGCCTTCACCAGAGTCAGACTCCATCTTTGTGCCAGCTCCTCCTGAAGTAGTCGGATCCGACTCCAAAGCCCCAGCAGACAGCCTCAAGAAAACCACAGTTGAAACCGGCCCGGGGACTCCAGAACCTGCCCGGGATCATGCTAACTGCCCGGGACTTGAGCCCGGCCGGGGATATGCTAATCGGCCGGGGACTTCAGAGCCCGGCCCGGGAGCTAAGCCAGTCGGCCCAGAGACTCCGTCAATCCAGCAAACGGCCACAGACTCCAGCCTGCCGCCTCCCAGCCCAGCCACCCTTGTCCAAGTCGCTGTGGTAGCAGTTGAAGAGATAGCAGCACCTTTATGGGCGCAGCCCATCCTCAAATTTCTAGTGAACAGAGAGTTGCCGACAGAGGAGATCCTGGCTCGGCAAGTGCAGCGCCGAGCGGCAGCAAACACCATAGTCAACAGAGCTAGTCAGGCGCAGTGTCACTGGTGTCTACCAGCGCTGCGTAGAATCAGAACAAGGCCAAGCAATTCTCAGAGACATCCATCAGGGCGAGTGCGTCCACCATGCGGCTTCAAGGGCACTCATCGCCAAAGCCTTTCTGCACAGTTTCTTTTGGCCGACTACCCTGGAAGAAGCAAAAGAGCTAGTCCAAAAATGCAAGGGGTGCCAGATGTTCTGCTCCAAGCCACTTCAGCCGGCTTCTGCGCTGAAGACAATCCCCATCGCCTGGCCCTTCGCAGTTTGGGGCCTGGACATGGTAGGACCATTCAAGACAGCTCGAGGCAGCCTAACTCATCGGCTTGTCGCAGTGGACAAGTTCACCAAGTGGGTGGAAGCAAAGCCCATCAAGAAGTTGAACGGGCCGACTGCAGTAACCTTCATCGCCGACATAACGGTGCGGTACGGCATACCGCACAGCATCATCACCGACAACGGCACAAACTTTGCCAAGGGCGCCTTGGCCCGTTCCTGCGCGACGCAGGGCATCCGACTGGACTTAGCGTCCGTTGCCCATCCGCAGTCAAACGGCCAGGTGGAACGAGCCAATGGCCTCATCCTGTCCGGCATCAAGCCTCGACTGGTCGAACCACTCGAGCGTTCGGCCGGCTGTTGGGTCGAGGAGCTACCAACCGTCCTCTGGAGTGTGCGCACGACTGCAAACAAGTCAACCGGCTTCACGCCTTTCTTCCTCGTCTACGGTGCTGAAGCCGTCATCCCGACGGATATAGAGTTCGACTCACCACGAGTCACCATGTACACCGAAGAGGAAGCCGAAGAAGCACGCCAAGACGGCGTTGATCTGCTGGAAGAGGGCTGGCTATTGGCACTCAGTCGGTCCAGCATCTACCAGCAGAGTCTGCATCGATACTACAACCGCAAGGTCAAGCCGAGATCGTTCCAAGAGGGCGACCTTGTGATCCGGCTGATTCAGAGAACAGCCGGCCAGCAGAAGTTGTCGGCACCTTGGGAGGGTCCCTTCATCATCGACAAGGTGCTAGGGCACGACGCCTACTATCGATTGGCGCTCGAAGCCTCGGCGCGCAAGAGGGACGACTCGGCAAAAGCAGGCGCTGTGGGCGTGAATCTTCTTCGAAGATTTTATAGTTGATGCAGTATGTATCGCACTAGCCCCTTTGTATTAAAGTACTAAGACCTTAGGCCCCCCGAGACGAGCTCGGGGACTACCTTTTTGTTATCTGTATGATAAGAATCACGCTTCCGAATATGCTACTATTTTTTATCATACCGTCTGGCACCAGGTCCGACTAGTCGGCCCGGGGACTTGCCGTCTTGCGCTATGAAATGCTTCCTGCAGTGGGACAAGTAATGTGTTGCGCTCAAGCCGTCTCCTGTCGAAAGCCGCAGCTCGCAGAGCGACTGCTGGTAGGCAGAGAACAAGCAAGAACGAGCGCACACATGAAAATGGCTAAGGACCTAAAAGCTTATGCATAGCTCAAGCCATCGTCCAGCCTCCCCCCAAAGAGACGACTCATGAGTAGTCGGCTCGCCGTCTTAGCTTTTATCAGAGATAGCCGACTCTCGGATAGTCGGTCTGTCGCTTTCTAGCCGACTTGCAAAGGAAACTCTAAACGGCCAAGTACTTGCCTTCCCGAAGTAGCCAAGCACTTGACCTTGCGACAGTCTGCAGAGCGGCTGTCCAGCCGGCAAGGCGGCAACTAAAGGAAGATGGCAAACGAAAAAGTCTAAGGAGCAATAAGCAAGGAAAGGCAGAAATCGGATAAATATTTACATAGGCCCTTGGCCGAATCTTCGAATAGAAATTCAGGATACACCCCGCGGGTGGAATTGTTCGAACCTAACAAGTCTTTCAAAAGATTACTGAAGATAGATAAACAGAGGCGGAAAAAGCAGTCTAGGAGGCGGCCTCCAGGGCCGGAGGATCGGAGGTGACGGCGGTGTCGGGTGCCAGGGCAGTCGGCTGGGTGGTCTCGGCTTGGTCGCCTCCGGCGGCAGTCGCCTTGTCTCCGCGCGGCTCGTTGCTGGAGGCGCGATCAGGCTGAGGCTGGCCGCCTGCTTCGTCTTCTGGCGCCTCCTCCTCGCCTCCGTCCTCCGCCTCGTCCTCCTCCTCGGTGCTGGAGTCGATCACCTCCGCCGAGTCTTCGTCATACTCCGGGTTCATCCCGAACTAGTCCAACGGCACTTCCTCGCCGCCTTCAGTCCGCTCGGGCACGAAGACGCCGGTGTCCGTGTACCCGGCGATGGCTGCCGCGCGCTCGACAAGTGCGCCTTCTATGGCCTCCAGCTCGTCCTGGGCTTCTGACAGGAACGCGGCCAGACGGTCCAGGTCTAGCCCCGGATACCACGCCTTAACGAACTCCAAGGCCCGGCGCGCTCCGGCCCGAGCCGAGGAGCCCTTCCAAGCTTCAAGACGGCCGGCGGCGACTTCCAGCCAGTCGGCGGTCCGATCAAGGTGCAGAGCCGTCATGTCCGACCATTGGCGGCAACCGCTGGGCACCAAAGACGTGCTGAAGCGGCGCAGCGATCGGTAAGCTGACGAAGACGGGCCCCAATGCTCAGGAGCTGCTCGTCGATGGTTTGGGGGGCATTGGCGGCGATCACCTCACCCTTTGCCCTTTGCGCCTCCCGAGCAGCCTCGATGGCCAGAGGGACTGCCTGTGAATGACCAGGAAAGAAGTCTGCCAAAAAAAAGAAGAAAGTCGGAAAATCAGAAGTCGGCCCGATACGTAGTCGGAAACCCAAAAAAATGAAAGGGACTTACCATCAACAATGTCCTCGAGCTCGTGGTAGCCAGAGGTCAGCATCGCCTCCCTATCAGTCCAGGCGGAGCGCTCGATCTCGAACTCGGCCATGAGGGCGGCCTCCGCGTCTTGGCCTCGTCCTGCGCCTTCTAGAGCAGCTCCTTCTACTCAGCCAGCTGCGCAGCCAGCAGGTCACGCTCTTTGGCGAGCCTGCCGCAATCCTCCTCCTTGGCACGCCGAGCAGTGTTGGCCTCGCCCAGCTGCTCCTGAAGGGCGGCATTGGCACCTGAAGAACAAAGAAAGAAACAAGAAAGTCATCGATAGAATTAGATCGCTGGGAGATCCGCCCGATTGCTCAGCGGGCCCGAATCGAGACTACAGCCATGAGTGCGCCAGCGCGCCCCCACGAAGAAGGAAGAAAAGAGCTCACCCCGACTTTCCACCAAGTAGGCGGTCCACTTGTTAAGCTCCTCGACATTGCGGTTAAAGGCAGTGGCGCGGAGGTTATGATACTCCTACAAAGAGCCGACAAAGGCAAAGTTTGTATCCGGAGCTTGCCAGAGGGAGTTCCGAACCGCCTGCTCAGCAGCCGGCCCGGAACTCGGGGACTACACCCAGTGGGTGCGCTGGCGCGCCCCCACAGAGGAACTCAGGAATCAAAAAAAAGAAGGAAACATACTCGGACGGATGTCCTGCGGCGAATCGCCTGGTGCAGACTTGGGGGTCGCTTTCACAAGCGATTTCGCTGGGCGTCCAGAGTGCTTGGTTCAGCGGGCGGTGCAGCGTCTGTGCAACCACCGGTGGGCGCGGCATCGAGGCCTCGGCGTCGAGACTTCGCCCGAGCTGGCAGCGCCGGTCTCCGAGCTTCGGGCGGCGAGGTCGTGCTCTCAAGCCGGCGGCGAGCCGGCGCGGCGACTTGACGAAGCAGCCGCGCCTCGGCCTCGTCCGTGATCCGCGAATCCAACGGGCCCACCGGCTGTTTGCCGTGCGTCCTCCCAGACGGTGGCGGAGGCGGCGCGAGGGTGTCCGAGCCTGAAGCCTCACCGCCCTCCTCCACGAGGGGGTTCTCGGTGCCGACCTCTCCTGTCTGCCCCGTGAACTCTGGAGCCGGCGGCGCCGACGACAACGCAGGGACGAGCATCACCGACCGGCGACGCGCGGCCTCCTCAGCACGCCGCTTCGCCGCGGCAGCGGCTTCGGCCTCCTCCAGCTTCTTCTGGGCGTTGGCGGCCGCCTTCTCGGCCTGCGCCTTCTCCAGGCGGTCGGCCTCCTCCTCGTCGCGCTTCTCCCGCGCGTTCCGCTCCGTCGCCTCCCGAAGGTCGGCGGCGGGATCGACCCGCCGGGTGTTGGCGGACGTCTCTACCGACCCCATGACAGAGGGGACGGCGACTCTCTCAAGGGAGAGGGGGGCTCTGGAGAAGAACGGAGGGAAAATCAAAGAAGACTCGGACAAGATCCAACAGAGAAAAATAAAAGAGCGTAAAGACTTACGCGGAAACCAACTGCGGCCTTCTCACTTCCCTTCGGAAGCGGTTGGCATTCGCGGCCGCCTCCTCTTGTTTGGTCGCGGCGGCCCCCCCTTGAACTTCTTCGGCTTGCTGCCGGGCGCGCTCGGTCCGGCGTGACGCCTCTTCGCGCCGCCTTGGCCGGAGTGGCCGGCCCTCGGCTGGTGGCGTGGGACGACTTCCACGTCGGCGTCGTCTTCGGGCCAGTCGGCGAAGGTGGCCGAGGGCCTGAAGCCGCCGTCTGCCCCTTCTCCGCCGCCTTCGGCGTCGGCCTCCAGTGCTGCCGCCCCCAAGTCGGGGTCGTCGACGTCGCTATCCTCGAGGTCTGGGACGTAGTCGCGGGGCTCTATAACGGCGCCGACTGCGGGCTCCATGAGGGTGTTCTGCCCAGAAGAAACCAAAAAGAATTAGAAGCCGGAGTCGGCCGCAAAGAAGACCAAACCACAGAAAGATGCGACTTACCACTGGAGGGGGGTTGTCGCACGAGTACGGCTCCTTTCCGAACTGCCAGTCCTCCGTGAACTCGCAGTGCGCGATGTGGTTCACCAAGTTCACCACCTCCCGGCGGGGCATCTCCTTGGTGCACATCCGACTTGGGTCGTGGCGGCCGCTCATCTGACAGATTAGATGAGGTCGGCCTTGAAGCGGGAGGACTCGGTGCGCCACGAAGGCGGCCAGAAGGTCGGATCCGACGAGGCCCTCCGACTGCAGCAATACTCGGAGTCGCGCTACAGCGGCGGCTCCGGAGGGAGTTAGCGACTTGGCCCGATGAGACCAGCTGGGGAGCCTCCCAGTTAGGGGGGCCGGGTTGAAGGGCGGCAGGTTGACCCAGTCGCCGTCGGTGGAGAGGTTCTTCACGTAGAAGTAGGAGCGCTGCCACATCTTCACCGACTTTATCAGCGAGATGGGAGGAAAAGGGTTGTCGGTCGTCGAGCGCCGCACCGCGATGTAGGTGCCGCACTAAGCCGGCGGCCTGCGTGCCAAGCTTCGAAGAGAAAAATTCCCCCCACAACTCGAGGGTGGGGAGAACGCCGAGGAAACCTTCGCACAGAGTGGCGAAGGCGGAGAGCAACACCACCGCATTTGGGGTGAGGTGGTGCGGTTGAAGGTTGTGGAACTCCAGGAACGAGTAGAAGAAACCGCTCGCCGGCAGCCCCAACCCGCGCATGAGGTGCGAGCGGAAGACGACCCGCTCGCTCTCCTCCGGCGTGGGCCGGGTCTCTCCCGCCGGCGCAGGACGGGCGCGCACGAGGTCCGCGCTGGGGAGACGACGGGTCCGGCGGAGGTACTCGATATGTTCCGCCTCCACATCCGAATCGTCCCACACACCGGAGCGCGTGGCAGGGGCCGCGGCGGAGGAAGAACTCATCGCCGTGGTGGGAGGTGCCCTTGCTCGCGGTAGAGGAAGAAGAGAAGGCAGGAGAGTGGGGAGAGGATGCGCGTGCAGTGCCGCCCCGCTCCTCCCTGCCTATTTATAGCCCTACGGGCTGAGGAGCCGAGGGGGCGGGCGTGGGATTAACTGCGCACGAAGCCCCACACCGCCCCATGATTTACCCCACGAAGTTACTGCATGCAGTAACAACGTGGGGAAGCCAACCGTTCGCGACCGCAGCGGATCCGTTCGGATGCCGAGGCGCGGTAGTGGCGGGCCACGCCTGACGGCCCGTCCCGTCGCGCGCGTGGGTGAGCAGACTATCCCCCCCCCACGTGGCGCCATGCGATAGGACCGCCTCGGTGGCAGCAGTGAAGCGTATCCAATACGCCGCCTGATTTCCCGCCACGACTTATCAACGGCGACCCCTCTCTAGCAAATCCGACTTCAGCGAGTCGGCCAAAAGAAGACGACGACCGAATCTCAGAGTCTGCGCAGGGAAGTTTGAAACTGTTGAAGCCCCACGAGGCGGCGTCCGCAGGGCTTCACCAGCTTCGGGGACTACTGTCGGAGTAATGGGCCACGGGTAGGCTGACCCGGGACCCTAGATCTTTCAAGACATCGGGGCAGGCCGCGCCCCATCAGCCGAGTCCCAGCTGGCGACCTCCAGAGAGGCCGAGTCCCAGATGGCGATCTCCAGAGAGGCCGAGTCCCAGCTGGCGACCTCCAGAGAAGCCGAGTTCCCGATGACGACTCCAAGGCAAGCCGACTCCAAGCTGGCGACCTCCAGAGAGGCCGACTATCGGAGTCGGCCCATGACACTTCACAAAGCCCGATGCGGGGTACGATCACGACGTGGCCGTCTCCCCCTGCCTACGAGGGACCGGCATGGCTACAGTGAGCCGTATCGCCAGAAGATCTTCGGCGAGGCGCGACACTGTTGCCATGCCTGCCCTGACCTCAGCCACAGTGCGCGACGCACTGTGCCCACGACGCCGGCCTGTATGGCATGAAGACCGCGGGGCCGCCTGTCAGTGGGTGGACTGAAGGCGGCCAGAGTGCTCGAAGACGGCCCTATGGGGAGTCGGCCTCCCCGGAGTCGGCCGTCTCCCCTCCAGGGCCCCACGAGCCATTAACCAGATTGGATGGGGAATGGCGACAGTGATCGCCTGATAGATGGCGGCACTGTTGCCATGGCCCGATGACCAAGCCTGCGTCACCAGGAGCGCCGCACAGAGTCTGGACTATCCGCGGGACCCACCAGTCGGCGGGCCCCACAAGCCGGCAGGAAGGACAGCGGCATGAGAGACAGATGGCTGGGACCCGCGCCCAGCCGGATTACCATTGTATCCCTGGAGGGTAAGCCTATATAACCCCCCGGGCACCCATGCAAAGGGTTCGGACCTTGATAGAGATAGACACATAGCCCAGGGAGGAGAGAACTAGCCTTGCTCTCTCCTGCCTCCCGATACAGCTCCAGGAGCACCATTGTAGTCACCTTGCTTAGTGATCATGCGGAGACCCCACAGAGCAGCAGTAGGGGTGTTATCTCCCCGGAGAGCCCCGAAGCTGGGTAAGATTCGCCGGCGTGCATGTCTACGCCATATCCCGTTTCCAGGCACCGGCGACGTTCTACTCGTCCCCACCATGATAAGCCATCCTTTGGCATATGTCGCACCCAACCCCCGACACCGTTTTCGGGCCTGTAGAAATTTCTATAGTTGTTGAACCCCAAGGTGCACTTACGTGTCGGTCATCAACACTCGCGCTTTTTGTCGATTGTGACCCGTTTCGTGGACTACTACTCACCTTTTGGAGTCCCGTAGTGATTTCCATAGTTATTGAATCCCAAGGTGCACTTACGTGTCGGTCAACAACACTCGCAGTTTTTGCCGATTCTGGCCCATTTCGTCGACTATTACTCATTGTTTTGGCGTCCTAGAGTTATTTTAGCGATTGACGAACCCCGGGGTGCGTATATGTGTAGTTCATCAATACTCGCGATTTTTGGCGATTCTGACCTGTTTCGTGGATTATTAATTACTGTTAGGGAGTCCCGGAGCGATTTTCATGGTTGTCGAATCCCAAGGAGTGCTTACATGTTGCTCGTCGATACTCCCGGTTTGGGCCGATTCTGACCTGTTTCTTGGTCTATTACTCGGTTTTGGGGTCTCGAAGTGATTTCCATGATTGACGAACCCCAGGGTGTGTCTACGTGTCGGTCATCAACACTCGCGGTTTTTGTCGATTGTGACCCGTTTCGTGGACTATTACTCACCGTTTTGGTGTCCTGTAGTGTTTTCCATTGTTGTTGAACCCCAAGGTGCACTTACATGTCGGTCATCAATAATCGCAGTTTTGGCCGATTTTGGCCTGTTTCATGGACTATTACTCACTATTTTGGGGTCCCGGAGTGATTTCCACGATTGACGAACCCCGGGGTGCGTCATTGTGTCAGTCATCAAAACTCTCGGTTTTTGTCGATTCTGACCCGTTTCGTGGACTAGTACTCACCGTTTTGGAGTCCCATAGCGATTTCCATATTTGTTGGACCCCAAGGTGCACTTACGTGTCGGTCATCAACACTTTCACTTTTGGCCGATTTTGGCCCGTTTCGTGGACCCCAAGGTGCACTCACTGTTTTGGGATCCCGGAGAGATTTCCACGATTGACGAACCCCGGGGTGCTTCTACGTGTCGGTCATCAACACTCGCGGTTTTTGTCGATTCTGAGCCGTTTCATTGACTATTAATCACCATTTTGGAGTCCCAGAGCGATTTCCATGGTTGTCGAATCCCAAGGAGTGCTTACGTGTTGGTCGTCCAGACATGCAGTGTGGGCCGATTCTGACCCGTTTCTTGGACTATTACTCGGTTTTAGGCTCTCGAAGTGATTTCCACGATTGACGAACCCCGGGGTGCATCTACGTGTCGGTCATCAACACTCGCGGTTTTTGTCGATTGTGACCCGTTTCATGGACTATTACTCACCATTTTGGGGCCTGTAGCAATTTCCATAGTTGTTGAACCCCAAGGTGCACTTACGTGTCGGTCATCATCACTCGCGTTTTTTGTCGATTCTGACCCGTTTCATGGACTATTACTCACCTTTTGGAGTCCCGTAGTGATTTCCATAGTTATTGAATCACAAGGTGCACTTACGTGTCGTCATCAACACTCGCAGATTTTGCCGATTCTGGCCCATTTCATCGACTATTACTCACTGTTTTGGGGTCCTAGAGTGATTTCAGCGATTGACGAACCCCGGGTTGCGCATATGTGTAGTTCATCAGCACTCGCGGTTTTTGGCGATTCTGACCTGTTTCGTGGTCTATTAATTACTGTTAGGGAGTCCCAGAGCGATTTCCATGGTTGTCGAATCCCAAGGAGTGCTTACATGTTGATCGTCGATACTCGTGGTTTGGGCCGATTCTGACCCGTTTCTTGGACTATTACTCGGTTTTGGGGTCTCGAAGTGATTTCCATGATTGACGAACCCCAGGGTGTGTCTACGTGTCGGTCATCAACACTCGCAGTTTTTGCCGATTCTGGCCCATTTCATCGACTATTACTCACTGTTTTGGGGTCCTAGAGTGATTTCAGCGATTGACGAACCCCGGGTTGCGCATATGTGTAGTTCATCAACACTCGCGGTTTTTGGCGATTCTGACCTGTTTCGTGGTCTATTAATTACTGTTAGGGAGTCCCAGAGCGATTTCCATGGTTGTCGAATCCCAAGGAGTGCTTACATGTTGGTCGTCGATACTCGCGGTTTGGGCCGATTCTGACCCGTTTCTTGGACTATTACTCGGTTTTGGGGTCTCGAAGTGATTTCCATGATTGACGAACCCCAGGGTGTGTCTACGTGTCGGTCATCAACACTCGCAGTTTTTATCGATTGTGACCCGATTCATGGACTATTACTCACCATTTTGGGGCCGGTAGCAATTTCCATAGTTGTTGAACCCCAAGGTGCACTTACGTGTCGGTCATCAACACTCGCATTTTTTTGTCGATTGTGACCCGTTTGCTGGAGTATTACTCACAATTTTGGGGTCCCGTAGTGATTTCCATAGTTATTGAACCCCAAGGTGCACTTATGTGTCGGTCATCAACACTCACAGATTTTGCTGATTCTGGCCCATTTCGTGGACTATTACTCATTGTTTTGGGGTCCCAAAGTGATTTCTGTGATTGACGAACTCCGGGATGTGTCTACGTGTCGGTCATGAACAATCGCGGTTTTTGGCGATTCTGACCCGTTTCGTGGACTATTAATTACTGTTTGGGAGTCCCAGAGCGATTTCCGTGGTTGTCGAATCCCAAGGAGTGCTTACATGTTGGTCGTCGAGACTCGCGGTTTGGGCCGATTCTGACCCGTTTCTTGGACTATTAGTCGGTTTTGGGGTGTCGAAGTGATTTCCATGATTGACGAGCCCCAGGGTGTGTCTACGTGTCGGTCATCAACACTCTCGGTTTTTGTCCATTGTGACCCATTTCGTGGACTATTACTCACCGTTTTGATGTCCTATAGTGTTTTCCATTGTTGTTGAACCCCAAGGTGCACTTACATGTCGGTCATCAATAATCGCAGTTTTGGCCGATTCTGGCCCGTTTCGTGGACTATTACACACTATTTTGGGGTCCCGGAGTGATTCCCACGATTGACGAACCCCGGGGTGCATCATTGTGTCGGTCATCAACACTCTCGGTTTTTGTCGATTCTGACCCATTTCGTGGACTAGTACTCACCGTTTTGGGGTCCCATAGCGATTTCCATAGTTGTTGAACCCCAAGGTGCACTTACGTGTCGGTCATCAACACTTGCACTTTTGGCCGATTCTGGCCCGTTTCATGGACTATTACTCACTGTTTTGGGATCCCGGAGTGATTTCCACGATTGACGAACCCCGGGGTGCGTCTACGTGTCGGTCATCAACACTCGCGTTTTTTGTCGATTCTGACCCGTTTCATGGACTATTAATCACCTTTTGTAGTCCCAGAGCGATTTCCATGGTTTTCGAATCCCAGGAGTGCTTACCTGTTGGTCGTCCAGACTCGCAGTGTGGGCCGATTCTGACCCGTTTCTTGGACTATTACACGGTTTTGGGGTCTCGAAGTGATTTCCATGATTGACGAAACCCGGGGTGCGTCTACGTGTCGGTCATCAACACTCACGGTTTTTGTCGATTGTGACCCGTTTCATGGACTATTACTCACCGTTTTGGGGCCTGTAGCAATTTCCATAGTTGTTCAACTCCAAGGTGCACTTACGTGTCGGTCATCAACACTCGCATGTTTTTGTCGATTGTGACCCGTTTCCTGGACTATAACTCACCATTTTGGGGTCCCATAGTGATTTCCATAGTTATTGAACCCCAAGGTGCACTTACGTGTCGATCATCAACACTCACAGGTTTTGCCGATTCTGGCCCATTTCGTGGACTATTACTCACTGTTTTGGGGTCCCAGAGTGATTTCAGAGATTGACGAACTCCGGGGTGTGTCTACGTGTCGGTCATCAACACTCGCGGTTTTTGGCGATTCTGACCCGTTTCGTGGACTATTAATTACTGTTTGGGAGTCCCAGAGCGATTTCCGTGGTTGTCGAATCCCAAGGAGTGCTTACATGTTGGTCGTCGATACTCGCGGTTTGGGCCGATTCTGACCCGTTTCTTGGACTATTACTCGGTTTTGGGGTCTCGAAGTGATTTCCATGATTGACGAACCCCGGGTGTGTCTACGTGTCGGTCATCAACACTCACGGTTTTTGTCGATTGTGACCCGTTTCGTGGACTATTACTCACCGTTTTGGTGTCCTGTAGTGTTTTCCATTGTTGTTGAACCCCAAGGTGCACTTACGTGTCGGTCATCAATAATCGCAGTTTTGGCGATTCTGGCCCGTTTCGTGGACTATTACTCACTATTTTGGGGTCCCGGAGTGATTCCCACGATTGACGAACCCCGGGGTGCATCATTGTGTCGGTCATCAACACTCTCGGTTTTTGTCGATTCTGACCCATTTCGTGGACTAGTACTCACCGTTTTGGGGTCCCATAGCGATTTCCATAGTTGTTGAACCCCAAGATGCCCTTACGTGTTGGTCATCAACACTTGCACTTTTGTCCGATTCTGGCCCGTTTCATTGACTATTACTCACTGTTTTGGGATCCCGGAGTGATTTCCACGATTGACAAACCCCGGGGTGCGTCTACGTGTCGGTCATCAACACTCGCGTTTTTTGTCGATTCTGACCCGTTTCATGGACTATTAATCACCTTTTTTAGTCCCAGAGCGATTTCCATGGTTTTGAATCACGAGAGTGCTTACATTGGTCGTCGGACTTCGCGATTTGGGCGATTCTGACCCGTTTCTTGGACTATTACACGGTTTTGGGGTCTCGAAGTGATTTCCATGATTGACGAAACCCGGGGTGCGTCTACGTGTCGGTCATCAAGACTCACGGTTTTTGTCGATTGTGACCCGTTTCATGGACTATTACTCACCGTTTTGGGGCCTGTAGCAATTTCCATAGTTGTTAAACCCCAAGGTGCACTTACATGTCGGTCATCAACACTCGCATTTTTTTGTCGATTGTGACCCGTTTCCTGGACTATTGCTAACCATTTTGGGGTCCCATAGTGATTTCCATAGTTATTGAACCCCAAGGTGCACTTACGTGTCGATCATCAACACTCACAGGTTTTGCCGATTCTGGCCCATTTCGTGGACTATTACTCACTGTTTTGGGGTCCCAGAGTGATTTCAGAGATTGACGAACTCCGGGGTGTGTCTACGTGTCGGTCATCAACACTCACGGTTTTTGGCGATTCTGACCCGTTTCGTGGACTATTAATTACTGTTTGGGAGTCCCAGAGCGATTT
>JAHHZJ010003141.1:0-47143 GCA_021437245.1 Aegilops speltoides | reverse complement strand
GGTTACAATATAATGGTATCATAAGCGAACAATAGTTGCGGAGAAAGTCTTCACTTTTTCTTCTCTTGTGTCATTTGCTTATTGCGCCGTAACCATGGATAATCTTCATCGTTTATCGGGATCTTTGGGTCAGCCTTGACTTTAAAGGGAGGAATTTCATGAAACTTTTCATAATCTTGAGACATGTCATCTTGTCCTCCACTCCCACGATGTCCCTTTTTCTGAAAGAACTATGTGGCGCTTTGGCTCATCGTATGATGTATTTGCTTCCTTATCTTTTCTCTTTCTCGGTCTCTGGACATGTCCTTCACATAGATAACCTGTGCCACATCATTGGCTAGGACGAGCGGTTCGTCGATGTACCCAAGATTTTTCAGATCCACTGTTGTCATTCCGTCTCGTGGGTCTACACACTACCCGCCTCTGACAGATTGACCCATTTGCACTTAAACAAAGGGACCTTAAAATCATGTCCGTAGTCAAGTTCCCATATGTCCACTATGTAACCATAATATGTGTCCTTTCCCTCTCGGTTGTTGCATCAAAGCGGACACCGCTGTTTTGGTTGGTGCTCTTTTGATCTTGGTCGATCGTGTAAAATGTATTCCCATTTATCTCGTATCCTTTCCAAATCAATACGGTCAAATATGGTCCCTGGATAACAAGTACAGCTCCTCACAAACAGTCTTTGTCACCTCGTCGTGCTTCCAACCAAGCTGCTGAAAGTCTGATGTGTTCACATGTAATCCGATCGTCCTACTTTGCTCCGGGTGTTTGAGCCTTGATTGTTCTTGTGTTCATCGACATCAGGGTCACCAAGGTAGAGTTCGTAGAAGCTGTGTAGTGGGCTTGAGACCAAGAATATCCGTCCTGCATATTATTGAGTCCTTTCCAAGCGTGCCTTTTCGGTCAGTCTCCCCTCATACCGCGATTTAGGGAGACCTATCTTCTTAAGGCAGGAATGAAGTCAACACAAAACCCGATGACATCCTCTGTTTGATGGCCCATGGAGATGCTTCCTTCGGCCTAAGCGATTACGGACATATTTCTTTAGGACTCCCATGAACCTCTCAAAGGGGTACATATTGTGTAGAAATACGGGGCCCGTAATGACAATCTCGTCAACTAGATGAACAAGAGCGTGCGTCATGATATTGAAGAAGGATGGTGGGAACACCAGCTCGAAACCCGACAAGACATTGCACCACATCACTCCTTAGCCTTGGTATGGTTTCGGATCGATCACCTTCGAGATATTGCATTGAGGAATGCACATAGCTTCACAATGGCTAATCGGACGTTTTCGGTGAAGCCCCTCAATGCAACCGAAGCGATTGCGTCATAATCACGTGGCGATCATGAGACTTTAGGTTCAAACTTTTCTCTCGCCATATTTATTATTCCTTTTATATTCGACGAAGCCAGTCGGGACCTTCATACTAAGCAGGCATTCAAAGAAGATTTCCTTCTCTTCTTTGGTAAGAGCATAGTGGCGGGACCTTCATCTTGCTTTGGAGGCATGCCGTCTTTTTCGTGCAAGCGTTGCAGGTCCTCTCGTGCCTCACCTGTATCTTTTGTCTTCCCATACGCCCAAGAAGCCTAGCAGGTTCACGCAAAGGTTCTTCGTCCACGTGCATCACGTCGATCGAAGCGGACCTCTAGGTCTTTCGATGAGGGTAGGTCCCAAAATATAGATTTCTTCTTCCACATGGGTGCGTGTCCCTCGGCGTCCTCGGAACAGCTAGTCCGCGGGACCCTTTCCAAAGATTACGTGTAAATCATTGACCATAGCAAATGCGTGATCACGATGCGCATGGCGGGCTTCTTCGGTGATCTGCCTCGCTTTGAAATGCTTGCCTTTCTTCGACATTGATGGTTGGTGGAAGAAATCGGCGATAGCCCAGTACACATTCTTCCCGCAGCTTGCGGTATATACTATCGGTGTCAAGTAAGCAGTGCGTGCATCGTGGTATCCCTTGTTTGTCCGTCACGAAGGTTCTTGAGAGCGGGCCAATCGTTGATGGTCACGAACGATGCGCCTTTAGGTTAAATTCCTCTGTTTGTGCTCATCCCACGTCGTACACCGTTTCCATTCCACAGCTGTAAAGTTCTTCAACTAATGGCCTTAGGTACACATCAATGTCATTGCCGGGTTGCTTAGGGCCTTGGATGAGAACGGCATCATAATGAACTTCCGCTTCATGCACATCAAGGAGGAAGGTTATACATACATAGAGTCACGGGCAGTCTGTGATTGCTGCTCTGCTCCCGAAAGGATTAATGCCATCCGCGCTTAAAGCAAACCATCGTTCCTTGGCTCACTTGCAAACTCATCCCAGACTTTCTCTCGATTTTTCTCCATCTGCGACCCGTCGTGGGTGCTCTCAACTTCCGTCTTTCTTACGGTCCTCACTGTGCCATCGCATCAACTTGGCATGCTCTCCGTTTCGAGCAGACGTTTCAACCGTGGTATTATAGGAGCATACCACATCACCTTCGCGAGAACCCTCTTCTGGGGGCTCGCCGTCAACATCACCGGGTCATCTCGTCGATCTTATACGTAATGCACCGCATACGGGCATCGCGTTCAGATCCTTATACGCACAGCGTAGAGGATCAGATCATTAGGGCATGCATGTATCTTCTGCACCTCAATCCTAGAGGGCATCGACCTTCTTTGCTGCGTATGTCTTGTCGGGCAATTCGTTATCCTTTGGAAGCTTCTTCTTCAATATTTTAAGTAGCTTCTCAAATCCTTTATCGAGCACAACATTCTCTGCCTTCCACGCAGCAATTCGATGACGGTACCTAGCTTTGTGTTGCCATCTTCGCAATTGGGGTACAACCCTTTTTGTGGTCCTCTAGCATGCGATCGAACTTCATCTTCTCTTTTGACTTTCGCATTGCGTCCTTGCATCGACAATGACCGGCGGAGATCATCATCATCGGGCACATCATCTGGTTCCTCTTGATCTTCAGCTTCTCCGTTGCAAAGATCATCGTGCACATCGTCTGGTTCCTCTTGATCTTCCGGAGCATCACCGTATTCAGGGGCACATAGTTGTCATCGTACTCTTCTTCTTCGCCGTCTTCCATCATAACCCCTATTTCTCCGTGCCTCGTCCAAACATTATAGTGTGGCATGAAACCCTTGTAAAGCGGTGGGTGTGCAGGATTTTCCGGTCGAGTAAGACTTCAGATTCCCACATATAGGGCATGGACAACACATAAAACCATTACCTTGTTTGCCTCAGCCACTTGAGAAAATTATGCACGCCCTTAATGTACTCGGAGGTGTGTCTTGAACCGTACATCCATTGCGGTTCATCTGTGTGCATTATATATAATTAAGTGTGTCAAAAATCATTAGAGATCATGAATAGATAATTAATTAAGTGATCAAATTAATAGAAGTTCATCATCACATTAAAACCAAAGTACATACATAGTTCTCATCTAACAACATAAAGCTCTGCGAGCATCTAAATTAATTAAACCATACACTGAAACTATGTAAAACATTTCAATGCGAAAACAAATGCGATCATAATCGCAACCAATGTAACAACTGATCCAACGACATAATGATACCAAGCCTCGGTATGAATGGCATATTTTCTAATCTTTCTAATCTTCAAGCGCATTGCATCCATCTTGATCTTGTGATCATCGGCGACATCCGCAACATGCAACTCCAATATCATCTTCTCCTCCTCAATTTTCTAATTTTTCCTTCAACAAATTGTTTTCTTCTTCAACTAAATTTAACCTCTCGACAATAGGGTCGGTTGGAATTTCGGTTCAACAACCTCCTAGATGAATAAAATCTATGTCACGTTGGTCGGCATAATTGTCATAAATAATAAATGAACCAATAGTTATGAAAAGATAATATATACCACATCCGAATCATAGACAGGGCCGAGGGCCGACGAGGCGGATACCAAAACCATCGCACTATATAAGATGCAATAATAAAAGTAAGAAAATTATACAAGTATATATCTATCTAAACATGCAAATAAGAATATTTTTCCTTTCGGAAAGAAGATAAGAACAAGAGGCTCACCACGGTGGTGCCGCCGATGAGATCGGTGCGGGTGATCGGCGGCGTTGAAGGCGGGATGGGGCGTGACGGACCGCTAAACCTAGACAAATATGGAGGAAAATGGAGCTTGGCGGTCGAGCTTGGAGAGGAGAAACCTTAAGTAGTGTGGCTCGGGCATTCCATCGAACACCTTGTGTGCATATGAGGTGAGCTAGAGCACCACCAAGCCCTCTCCCTCGGCCGAAAAAAGCAGGCGGTGTGCTCTGCTCTTGCACGGGGGGTATATATAGGCACCACCATTGGTCCCGGTTGGTCGCACGAACCGGGACTAAGGGGTTTCCTTTGGTCCCGGTTCGTGCCACGAACCGGGACGAATGGTTGTGGGCCAGGAGCGGGGATCATTGGTCCCGGTTCATCCCACCAACCGGGACCAAAGGTCCAGACGAACGGGACCAATGGCCCACGTGGCCGGCCGCCCCCGTGGCTCACGAACGGGTCCGATGCCCCCATTGGTCCCGTTACGATTGAACCGGACTAATGGGCTGGACCGGCCTGGACCATTGCCCCCTTTTCTACTAGTGTACTTGTATAATTATCTTACCCGTACGTTGTTTGTTATACATAGTGCCATGGTTTTGATATCCGTCCCCGTCGGCCCTCGTCCGGGTAATGATTCGCATGTGGTATATTCTCTTTTATAACTATTTGTTGCATTTCGTGTTTATGACAAATTATGCCCATCAAGTTGACATAGATATTTTTTATCTAGGAGGTATGTGAACCGGAAATTCCAACCGACCCTATTGTCGAGATGTTAAATGTAGTTGAAAAAAAACGAGTATTTGAAAGAATAAAATTGAAAAGAATTGAGGGGGAGAAGATGTAATTGGAGTTGCATGTCGCCGATGTCGATGATCACAAGATCAAGACGGAGAAAATGTGCTTGGAGATTAGAAAGATTAGAAAGATGCCATCGGCAGTGAGGCTTGGTATCATTATGTTGTTGGATCAATTGTTACCTTAGTTGCAATCTTGATTGTATTTGCTGTTGCATTTAAATGCTTTAGCTAGAGAGTTATGTGTATGTTGTTTTATGAGAATAAGTGTTGTATGAATTTTATGTATGAACTTGTATTAATTTGATCTTTTCGGTGTTGTGTAAATGGAGATGAGCCGGCAATGGATGTACGATGACCGATGCTCTCCCCAGTTCATTAATGGCGTGCATACTTTCTGCTTGCGGCCAGGCAAACAAGCGGGCCTATGGTTTTATGCCTTGTCCATGTGTTGGCTGTAAGAATGGTCTGAATTACTCTAAGTCAAGAACCATTCACGTCCACCTGGCTGTAAGAATGATACCTTCAGCCCTCCAGCTTCGCCCCCACCTCCACCTCTGCCGCCGTCTCCACCTCCACATCCGGCGACTGCGCCCAGGTCCAAGCGCCTCCACATCCGGCGACTGCGCCCAAGTCCAAGCGCCTCCACCTCCAGCCCAGGCGCTCCTCCTCTCCCACGTCCAGCAGCTCCTCCTGGACCGTGCACGCCCAGGCGGACACTACTAGGGATAACCTTATACACAGAATCTTAGCAGCAGCACGGCTCAAAAAGAGGCGCTACTACTAATTATCAGTAGCGTGTGCGTGCAAAACTCGCTACTGACACGGCGTTAGCAGTAGCGCGCTTGGAGCGACCCGCGCTGCTACAAATATCGACCGACAGTGTCCACCAATCTACATTTAGCAGCAGCGCGTTGTCGCGACCAGCTCTTTCGCTAAAGCTGTAGTAGCAGCGCGCTTTTTGTGAGGTCACTGCTGCTAATTTTCAAATTGGGCACACTGTTTGTCCCAATTAGCGATGGCGCTTGTGTGGAAGCGGCGCTGCTGCTTTCTAATCAGCAACGACGTTTTACGTCTCGCGCTACTGCTAAGCCGCACCAGCCCACCACCTTTCGGAAGGAAATATGCCCTAGAGGCAATAATAAAGTTATTATTTATTTCCTTATTTCATGATAAATGTTTATTATTCATGCTAGAATTGTATTAACCGGAAACATAATACATGTGTGAATACATAGACAAACAGTGTCACTAGTATGCCTCTACTAGACTAGCTTGTTAATCAAAGATGGTTAAGTTTCCTAACCATAGACAAAGGAGTTGTCATTTGATTAACAAGGTCACATCATTAGTTGAATGATCGATTGACATGACCCATTCCATTAGCTTAGCACCCGATCGTTTAGTATGTTGCTATTGCTTTTATCCATGACTTATACATGTTCCTATAACTATGAGATTATGCAACTCCGTTTACGGAGGAACACTTTGGTACTACCAAACGTCACAACGAATCGGGTGATTATAAAGGAGTACTACAGTGTCTCCAAAGGCGGATGTTGGGTTGGCGTATTTCGAGATTAGGATTTGTCACTCCGATTGTCGGAGAGGTATCTCTGGGCCCTCTCGGTAATACTCATCACCTAAGCCTTGCAAGCATGTAACTAATGAGTTAGTTATGAGATGACGTATTACGGAACGAGTAAAGAGACTTGCCGGTAACGAGATTGAACTAGGTATTGGATACCGACGGAATCTCGGGCAAGTAACATACCGATGACAAAGGGAACAACGTATGTTGTTATGCGGTCTGACCGATAAAGATCTTCGTAGAATATGTAGGAACCAATATGGGCATCCAGTCCCGCTATTGGTTATTGACCGAGAATGGTTTTAGGTCATGTCTACATAGTTCTCGAACCCGTAGGGTCCGTGACGCTTAACGTTTAGCCGATTTATATAGTATTATATGAGTTATGCATGTTGGTAACGAATGTTGTTGAGTCCCGGATGAGATCATGGACATGACGAGGAACTCCGGAATGGTCCGGAGATAAAGTTTGATATATGGGATAATAGTGTTTGATCTCCGGAAGGGTTCGAATTCACGGAAGGGTTTCCGTATGTTTCCGAAATGTTTGGGTGCGAAACCGTTATTTGGGCCAAAGGGAAAGCCCACAAGGTTTTGGAAAGCGCAAAAGGAAGTTTTATGAGTCGAGGCGACGCCAGGTCCTGGCGTGCGGGTCGAACGCCGGAACCTGGCGTCGCCCTGGAGTCCGAGAAGGACTCTTGCCTTCGGGTGAAACCGACTTTGTGGAGGCTTTTACTCCAAGTTTCGACCCCAAGGCTCAACATATAAATAGAGGGGTAGGCTAGCACCAAAGACACATCAAGAAACACCAAGCCGTGTGCGGCAACCCGTCCCCTCTAGTTTATCCTCCGTCATAGTTTCCGTAGTGCTTAGGCGAAGCTCTGGAGATTGTTCTTCACCAACACCGTCCTGCCACGCCGTCGTGCTGCGGGACTCATCTACTACTTCGCCGTCTTGCTGGATCGAGAAGGCGAGGACGTCATCGAGTTGAACATGTGCGAACTTCGGAGGTGCGTGCGTTCGGTACTTGGATCGGTCGGATCGTGAAGACGTCGACTACATCAACCGCGTTGATAAACGCTTCCGCTTAGCGATCATCAAGGGTATGAAGATACACTCCCCTCTCGTTGCAATATCATCACCATGATCTTGCGTGTGCGTAGGAAATTTTTTGAAATTACTACGTTCCCCAACAGTGGCATCCGAGCCTAGGTTTTTATGGTTTGATGTTTTGCACGAGTAGAACACAAGTGAGTTGTGGACGATACAAGTCATACTGCCTACCAGCATGTCATACTTTGGTTCAGCGGTATTGTGAGATGAAGCGGCCGGACCGACATTACAGCGTGCGCTTCGCGAGACTGGTTTCACCGTTCTGAGCACTCGTGCTTAAAGGTGATTGGCGGGTGTCTGTCTCTCTCACTTTAGTTGAACTGTGTGGCTACGCCGGTCCTTGAGAAGGTTAAACGGAGTCTATTTGACGAAGTATCGTTGTGGTTTTGATGCGTGGGTGAGATTGGTTCTTGCTTAAGCCCGTAGCAGCCATGTAAAATTTGCAACAACAAAGTAGAGGACGTCTAACTTGTTTTTGCAGGGCATGTTGTGATGTGATATGGTCAAGACGTGATGCTATATTTTATTGTATGAGATGATCATGTTTTGTAACCGGTTATCGGCAATCGGTGGAGCCATATGGTTGTCGCTTTATTGTATGAAATGCAACGCATACGTAATTGCTTTACTTTATCACTAAGCGGTAGCGATAGTCGTAGAAGCAATAGATGGCGTGTCGACAAACGATGCTACGATGGAGATCAAGGTGTCGCGCCGGTGACGATGGTGATCACGACGGTGCTTCGAGATGGAATCACAAGCACAAGATGATGATGGCCATATCATATCACTTATATTGATTGCATGTGATGTTTATCCTTTATGCATCTTATTTTGCTTTGATTGGCGGTAGCATTTTAAGATGATCTCTCATTAAAATTATCAAGTAGTGTTCTCCACGAGTATGCACCGTTGCCAAAGTTAAATCGTGCGAGACACCACGTGATGATCGGGTGTGATAAGCTCTACGTCCATCTACAACGGGTGCAAGCCAGTTTTGCACATGCAGAATACTCAGGTTATACTTGACGAGCCTAGCATATGCAGATATGGCCTCGGAACACGGAGACCGAAAGGTCGAGCGTGAATCATATAGTAGATATGATCAACATAAGATGTTCACCATTGAAAATTACTCCATCTCACGTGATGATCGGTTATGGTTTAGTTGATTTGGATCATGTGATCACTTAGATGACTAGAGAGATGTTTGTCTAAGTGGGAGTTCTTAAGTAATATGATTAATTGAACTTAAATTTATCATGAACTTAGTACCTGATAGTTTCTTGCTTATCTATGTTTGTTTGTAGATAGATGGCTCGTGTTGTTGTTCCGTTGAATGTTAATGCGTTCCTTGAGAAAGCAAAGTTGAAAGATGATGGTAGCAATTACACGGATCGGGTCCGTAACTTTGAGGATTATCCTCATTGCTGCACGTAAGAGTTACGTTACGGATGCACCGCTAGGTGCCGAACTCTTCTTGATGCAACCGGCGGCGTTAAGAACGTCTGGCGAGCAAAGCTGATGACTACTCTATAGTTCAATGTGCCATGCTTTACGGCTTAGAACCAGGTCTTCAACGACATTTTGAACATCATGGGGCATATGAGATGTTCGGAGTTGAAGTTGATATTCAAATGAATGCCGGATTGAGAGATATGAAGTCTCCAATAAGTTCTATAGCTGCAAGATGGAAGAGAATGGGTGCATCGGTGAGCACATACTCGTAATGTCCGGGTATTACAATCACTTGACTCAACTGGGAGTTAATCTTCCGTATGATTGTGTCATTGATGAATTCTTCAATCACTACCACCAAGCTACAAAGGCTTCGTGATGAACTATAATATGCAAGGGTTAGTAAAGACTATGCCTGAGCTCTTCGCAATGCTAAAGGCTGCGGAGGTAGAAATCAAGAAGGAGCATCAAGTGTTGATGGTCAATAAGACCACTAGTTTCAAGAAGAAAGGCAAAGGGAAGAAGAAGGGGAACTTCAAGAAGAACAGCAAGCAAGTTGCTGCTCAGGAGAAGAAACCCAAGTCTGGACCTAAACCTGAAACTGAGTGCTTCTACCGCAAGCGATAGTCCTTTGGAAGCGGAACTGCCCCAAGTATTTGGCGGATAAGAAGGATGGCAAGGTGAACAAAGGTATATGTGATATACATGTTATTGATGTGTACCTTACTAGAGCTCGCAGAGCACCGGGTATTTGATACTGGTTTTGTTGCTAATATTTGCAACTCGAAGCAGGGCTACGAATTGCGAACAACGGCAAAGGGCGAGGTGACGATCGCGCGTGGGAAATGGTTCCAAAGTCGATATGATCGCGGTCGGCACGCTACCTCTACATCTACCTTGGGATTAGTTTTAGACCTAAATAATTGTTATTTGGTGCCAGCGTTGAGCATGAACATTATATCTGGATCTTGTTTGATGCGAGACGGTTATTCATTTAAATCGAGAGAATAATGGTTGTTCTATTTATATGAGTAATATCTCTTATGGTCATGCACCCTTGAAGAGTGGTCTATTTTAATGAATCTCGATAGTAGTGATACACATATTCATAATGTTGAAACCAAAAGATGCAGAGTTGATAATGATAGTGCAACTTATTTGTGGCACTTTGCCGTTTAGGTCATATCGGTATAAAGCGCATGAAGAAACTCCATCTTGATGGACTTTTGGAGTCACTTGATTATGAATCACTTGGCACTTGCGAACCGTGCCTCATGGGCAAGATGACTAGAACCCCGTTCGGTACTATGGAGAGAGCAACAGATTTGTTGGAAATCATACATACAGATGTATGTAGTCCGATGAATGTTGAGGCTCGTGGCGGATATCATTATTTTCTCACCTTCACAGATGATTTAAGCAGATATGGGTATATCTACTTAATGAAACATAAGTCTGAAACATTTGAAAAGTTCAAAGAATTTTAGAGTGAAGTTGAAAATCATCGTAATAAGAAAATAAAGTTTCTACGATCTGATCGTGGAGGCGAATATTTGAGTTACGAGTTTGGTCTACATTTGAAACAATGCGGAATAGTTTAGCAACTCACGCCACCCGAACACCACAACGTAATGGTGTGTCGAGCGTCATGTCGCACTTTACTAGATATGGTGCGATCTATGATGTCTCTTACAGATTTACCGCTATCGTTTTGGGGTTATGCTCTTGAGGCGGCCGCATTCACACTGAATAGAACACCGTCAAAATCCGTTGAGGCGACACCTTATGAACTATGGTTTAGCAAGAAACCAAAGTTGTCGTTTCTTAAAGTTTGGGGATGCGATGCTTATGTGAAAAATCTTCAACCTGATAAGCTCGAACCCAAATCGAGAAATGTGTCTTCATAGGATACCCAAAGGAGACAGTTGGGTACACCTTCTATCACAGATCCGAAGGCAAGACATTTGTTGCTAAGAATGGATCCTTTCTAGAAAGGAGTTTCTCTCGAAAGAAGTGAGTGGGAGGAAAGTAGAACTTGATGAGGTAATCGTACCTTCTCCCTTATTTGAAAGTAGTTTATCACGAAACCGGTTTCTGCGACATCTACACCAAATAGTGAGGAAGTTGATGATGTTGATCATGAAACTTCAGATCAAGTTACTCTGAAACCTCGTAGATCAACGAGTAAGATCCGCACGAGTGGTACGGTAATCCTGTTCGGAAGTCATGCTACCAGATCATGATGAACCTCGAACTATGAAGAAGCGATGGTGAGCCCAGATTCGGAAAATGGCTTGAGGCCATGAAATCTGAGATGGGATCCATGTATGAAAACAAAGTGTGGACTTTGGTTGACTTGCCCGAGGGTCGGCAAGCAATAGAAAACAAGTGGATCTTTAAGAAGAAGACCGCGCCGACGGTAATGTTATTGTCTACAAAGCTCGACTTGTCGCAAAGGGTTTTCGACAAGTTCAAGGGATTGACTACGATGAGACCTTCTCACCAGTAGCGATGCTTAAGTCTGTCCGAATCATGTTAGCAATTGCGCATTTTATGATTATGAAATTTGGCAAATGGATGTAAAGACTGCATTCTGAATGGATTTACGGAAGAAGAGTTGTATATGATGCAACCAGAAGGTTTTATCGATCCAAAGGAGCTAACAAAGTGTGCAAGCTCCAGCGATCCATTTATGGACTGGTGCAAGCATCTCGGAGTTGGGATAAGCGTTTTGATAGTGTGATCAAAGCATTTGGGTTTATCTGAGACTTTTGGAGAAGCCTGTATTTACAAGAAAGTGAGTGGGAGCTCTGTAGCATTTCTGATATTATATGTAGATGACATATTACTAATCGGAAATGATATAGAATTTCTGGATAGCATAAAGGGATACTTGAATAAGAGTTTTTCAATGAAAGACCTCGGTGAAGCTGCTTACATATTGGGCATCAAAATCTATAGAGATAGATCAAGACGCTTAATTGGACTTTCACAAAGCACATACCTTGACAAAATTTTGAAGAAGTTCAAAATGGATCAAGCAAAGAAAGGGTTCTTGCCTGTGTTACAAGGTGTGAAGTTGAGTAAGACTCAATGCCCGACCACCGCAGAAGATAGAGAGAAAATTAAAGATGTTCCCTATGCCTCAGCCATAGGCTCTATCATGTATGCAATGCTGTGTACCAGACCTGATGTGTGCCTTGCTATAAGCTTAGCAGGGAGGTACCAAAGTAATCCAGGAGTGGATCACTGGACAGCGGTCAAGAACATCCTGAAATACCTAAAAAGGACTAAGGATATGTTTCTCGTATATGGAGGTGACAAAGAGCTCATCGTAAACGGTTACGTTGATGCAAGCTTTGACACTGATCCGGACGATTCTAAATCGCAGACCGGATACGTATTTACACTAAACGGAGGAGCTGTCAGTTGGTGCAGTTCTAAACAAAGCGTCGTAGCGGGATCTACATGTGAAGCGGAGTACATAGCAGCTTCGAAGCAGCTAATGAAGGAGTCGGATGAAGGAGTTCATATCCGATCTAGGTGTCATACCTAGTGTATCGGGTCCAATGAAAATCTTTTGTGACAATCTTTGGAGCAATTGCTTTAGCGAAGGAATCCAGATTTCACAAGAGAACCAAACACATCAAGAGACGCTTCAATTCCATCCGGGACTTGGTCGGTGGGAGACATAGAGATTTGCAAGATACATACGGATCTGAATGTAGCAGACCGTTGACTAAGCCTCTTCCACGAGCAAAACATGATCAGCACCAAGACTCCATGGGTGTTAGAATCATTACTATGTAATCTAGATTATTGACTCTAGTGCAAGTGGGAGATGAAGGAAATATGCCCTAGAGGCAATAATAAAGTTATTATTTATTTCCTTATTTCATGATAAATGTTTATTATTCATGCTAGAATTGTATTAACCGGAAACATAATACATGTGTGAATACATAGACAAGCAGTGTCACTAGTATGCCTCTACTAGACTAGCTTGTTAATCAAAGATGGTTAAGTTTCCTAACCATAGACAAAGGAGTTGTCATTTGATTAACAAGGTCACATCATTAGTTGAATGATCTGATTGACATGACCCATTCCATTAGCTTAGCACCCGATCGTTTAGTATGTTGCTATTGCTTTTATCCATGACTTATACATGTTCCTATAACTATGAGATTATGCAACTCCCGTTTACCGGAGGAACACTTTGGGTACTACCAAACGTCACAACGTAACTGGGTGATTATAAAGGAGTACTACAGGTGTCTCCAAAGGCAGATGTTGGGTTGGAGTATTTCGAGATTAGGATTTGTCACTCCGATTGTCGGAGAGGTATCTCTGGGCCCTCTCGGTAATACTCATCACCTAAGCCTTGCAAGCATGTAACTAATGAGTTAGTTATGAGATGACGTATTACGGAACGAGTAAAGAGACTTGCCGGTAACGAGATTGAACTAGGTATTGGATACCGACGGAATCTCGGGCAAGTAACATACCGATGACAAAGGGAACAACGTATGTTGTTATGCGGTCTGACCGATAAAGATCTTCGTAGAATATGTAGGAACCAATATGGGCATCCAGGTCCCGCTATTGGTTATTGACCGAGAATGGTTTTAGGTCATGTCTACATAGTTCTCGAACCCGTAGGGTCCGCACGCTTAACGTTTCGTTGACGATATAGTATTATATGAGTTATGCATGTTGGTAACGAATGTTGTTCGAGTCCGGATGAGATCATGGACATGACGAGGAACTCGGAATGGTCCGGAGATAAAGTTTGATATATGGGATAATAGTGTTTGATCTCCGAAGGGTTCGAATTCACCGGAAGGGTTTCCGTATGTTTCCGAAATGTTTGGGTGCGAGAACCGTTATTTGGGCCAAAGGGAAAGCCCACAAGGTTTTGGAAAGCGCAAAGGAAGTTTTATGGAGTCGAGGCGACGCCGGGGTCCTGGCGTCGGGTCGAGACGCCGAAACCTGGCGTCTCGCCCTGAGTCGAGAAGGACTCTTGCCTTCGGGTGAAACCGACTTTGTGGAGGCTTTTACTCCAAGTTTCGACCCCAAGGCTCAACATATAAATAGAGGGTAGGGCTAGCACCAAAGACACATCAAGAAACACCAAGCCGTGTGCGGCAACCCTGTCCCCTCTAGTTTATCCTCCGTCATAGTTTCCGTAGTGCTTAGGCGGCTCTGCGAAGTTGTTCTTCACCAACACCGTCACCACGCCGTCGTGCTGCGGAACTCATCTACTACTTACCCGTCTTGCTGGATTGAGAAGGCGAGGGCGTCATCGAGCTGAGCGTGTGCGAAACTTCGGAGGTGCCGTGCGTTCGGTACTTGGATCGGTCGGATCGTGAAGACGTCGACTACATCAACCACGTTGATAAGCGCTTCCGCTTAGCGATCTTCAAGGGTATGAAGATACACTCCCTCTCGTTGCTATATCATCACCATGATCTTGCGTGTGCGTGGGAAATTTTTGAAATTACTCGTTCCCCAACACTTTCCCCATCTCTATCATATGTTTGTTCGGCTTATTCTGCAAAGCCAGTCCTTTGTTTTTGTTTTGAGTTGTGGTATTGAGTTGCTTCAATGTCAAGTGTTGATTCCATACCTTTCAAAATGGTGTTCTCATACTCCGATGTGAATACCAATCCTTCTTGACAATGAGATTGTCATGTCAATCCTTTTCAACCCGCGTGTTTTCTCTTCAAGTGGATCCGATCACTTCAACATCAGCAAGACCAATTATCATTTCTTCTCCAGCGGTGTTTGTTTCATCCGTCTCCAAGTTGCCTTTGTTTTTCGCCCATCCACCCTTTTTCCTCAAGGACTAGAATTTCTTTACCAAGTATCCTTTTTATTTTGTGAAGTTTCTCCATTCTTTTCCGTCGATGTTCTTACCGGTGGTTCTCTGAGAAGATGTTTTACTAGTTACGTCATTCCTCATTCCTTTCTCTTCTCCGATGGATTCAAGTCAAGTTTTGTTGATCATACCTTTTTCCTCATTTCAATGTCTTCTCATGCCGGTGCACCTCATTATCATTCTACTTCTAAGCTATTTGTTATTCGGTGCTCAAGATATCTCGAAGATTAAGTGTTTCCACTTTGCATTCGTTCAAGCTCTTTGAGATTGGTATCTCATTCAAGTCATTTAATTCAACGGTGCAACATCTCTTTTAAATCTTTTCAACGGTGTTCTTTTGAGTGGGCCCTAACCCACAGGTCTTTTCGAGGATCTTACGACTCTTCTATTTTCCCGAGCTATCCAAAATTCTTCTCCAAGTTTGGCGTAAGAATGAGTTATCATCAGTCAAATGCTTTTCTCAAAGATCTTTCAAATTCTTTTCATAGTTGGCTCAACCTCTTAAGCTTTTGATTCTTCGGTGTGCCTCAATAATTCTTGGTGGTGTTTCTCGTTGTCATTCTCATCATTTGAAGACGAAGAAGAGTTTCTCTTTAATCTTGCTCTATTCTCTTCAAGATTCATGGTGCTAGCTTGTTGCCATCCTCTCATAATTGTTTTTGATTGTGAGAATCTTTTTCACCATCGGGAGATATTCAAGAGTCTTCTCGGTTTGTCATCCGAGTCCATCAATTCAGGTTTATTCATTCTCAGCTGTCAGTTATCATTCTCCTATCTTGCCGGTGCATCAATCGAATATCCTCTAATCAGTTCTTGATCTCTTTGTTATCATGTATCTAGTTTGTCTCAAGCACCTTCGTTCATTTGCTAATTCTTACCGGTGAGGCACCCCTACTTCAATCATTTTCAATTCTTACGGTGGTTCTTTCAAGATCTCTCTTCCTTGTTCATCATATCAATTCATTTGTTGTTCCAATCCTACTCGGTGGTTCGTTGAAGACCTTCTCAAGTTTTGATATATCTCTTTTAATCCTTTCTCTGAGAATAAGTAGTATGCCAAATCCGTTGATTGTCATCAATTTAATTGGTGAAGGATAAGCATAACATAATTCTTATTCTTGTTCATCCAAGTGATTAATTCTTTATTTGGAGGCCCTTAAAATTCTCGGTTTCATTTGTTTCATCTTCTCTTTTCCCGGGTTCCAAGCTCTAATTATCACGGAGATCCATCTAAATCATTGCAAGGATTCACCTTGTGTTTTCAATTTCTCTTTCTTTTCATTCCTTTTGTTTACGGAGTTCTTCATGAAGGTTCTACATGATGGTTCATCAAGTTTAATTCCCTTCTCAAAGTTTTCATCGAGATTCTTTCCTAAGGAGCTCAAGCTTTCTTCATATGGTAATCCGGTGCAATTCTTTCTACCATATTTTGGAGGTGGTATTATGTCATTCTTGATAATTTGAGTTCATGTTCCATGATTCACATGTTGTTAAGAATGAGTTATTTTTAAATCCATCAATCTCGTCATTGGAGTTATCTTGTGTCATATTTCACCTAAAGCCTTCCCTAAGGAATGTTGCTATTATGGTGCTTATCAATGATCCAAGTTTTTTCCTATCCTCTTGGTGAAAGAAGTTTTTCATCGCCTTGGTGCTCTCACTCAAATCAATGGCTTCCTTTAGTGGCCATTTGTCACCTCATAATGTTGAGATGTTTCAATAAGTCCACTACAAGCTTATTCTTTTTTAGTTGTTGGTTTTCTAACAACTCCGTTCAATCCTTCTTTTTAAGGAGGCTCTTCCAAATTCAATTGTGATAGAAGTTGTTATTCTCTTCTCTGTTCTCTCGATTCCACTCTTTCATTTGTCCAGAAGGCATTGTGATGTTTTCTTTGACCCATTATATCATTTTGGAGATCATGTTCTTTTCCTTACTTATCCATTTAACGAATGTCGTGTCCTCTGCTCAAGCTCTTTTCTTCCTATCAAGTCTTGTATCTGATTTCAGCCGGAGTGCTATAAGATATTGTTCTTCCTTGTTCCTCTTTTCTAGCAGGTGTTTTCAACTTTGTTCATCTCCATTGTATTCTTTCTTTCAATTTGTTCAATTTTCAAGGTCTGTGGTTTTCGTTTGTCAAAAGAAGCAACTTGTTTTACCTCTTCTCTTCCTCTTTCGTTTCCCTCGGTGCCATCCTAGATCTGGGGCGAGATCCTCTTGTAGTGGTGGAGTGTTGTAGCCACGAGACCGGCGTTCGAAGACTTCCATATATTTCGTGTTCGCGTGTGTTTTATTTTGTTTGTTGCATTCATCATGTCATCATGAGCATTGCATCCGCATGTTTTCATAAAAACTTGCAGCCGCCCGTAGTTACGCGTCCCCCTTACTTTTGTTGGCGTTAAAGCCCAACGGTTTTTTCAATTCCCTCTTGCCTAACCGTTTGACCCTCTCTTGCAGTGCTCACACCCCCTCGCATGTCGAAACTTGCCGAACCCAACCCGCTCGGTCATCACCGATGGGTCGGATCATCCCCTAACATCTATAAAACATCCCGTTTTGTTATTTGGACTCCCTAACCTTTTATTCTCGATCGTCCGATTGCGTCCGATGATCAAATTATTCCAAACCCCTCTAGGCCATATGCTATTTATAGCGGATGACCCCTAACCAATCTGCCCCAACCCTAAATTCTGGGGATTTGTCCTGCTTGCCATGCTTACCTTGCTATCTCCCACCTGGGATCCATCCCCATCCAATCGGTGGTTGTACCCCGATCCAAATCCCCAGCCTCCACTCGCTGCCAACGCGCGCATACAAATGCCGTCGAGCCACCTCGTCCCGCATCCGAGAGCTCCCTCACATGGCGCCTCGCGCCAGGCTCTTCATCAGCCTCGCATCACCGGAGATAAGCCGGCCGGCCGCAGAGCCCGTGCGCCTCCGCCTCCTGGCCCAAGGCCCTCGTCCGCTCATCTCCAACACCGAGTGCGAACCCGCCCGCCCTCGTCTGTCCGGCGAGCCACCGTGAGCTTCATCCGAGATAGCGCCGCTGCCTCCTTCTTCCCTTTCCGGTGCTTCCCCGTTCCTCTCGATCTCACTCATCTCTCTCTCCCGAGTTCCGTGTCATGCCAGCGCCATGGATGCCTCCAGCTCCGATTCGCCATGCGGCCCGAGAACTAGTGTCCGCGACCGGTTCCGTCAAGCTCCGCCCCTCGCCGAGCCTCGCTTCGCTTCGCCACCGTCGCGCCAAGTCCGCCCGTCTCTGCTTCCCCTGCAACGGTAGCCGCTGCCGGTCTTCAACACCGTCTGTGCCCTTTCTGCCGCGATCCGGCTCGATCCGCCTCCTCCTCCAACCACGGCACTTCCACGCGGATCACGCCCTTGGCCTCCACCGCAAGTTCTAGCCATGCCGCTGCTCCGCTTCTCCGGGCAAGGCAGCGCCCTGTTTGCCCGCCTCGCTCGATCTCCTGTAGGAGGCAGCGAGTCGTTAACAGCGCCTCAGCGTCCTCCAAGGCCAGTCGCGCCGGCCTCCTTGCCCGCCTCGCCTCGTGCCTCATCGCGCCCGCCCCTTGCAGTCCCGGCAAAAGCGCTGCTGCTTGAGCCTCTCCCGAGCGGCCTGATGGCCCATGGTGGCCTTGACGCTTAGCGATTTCGGCCTGCTACGTTTTTTCTGTTATGTGAATTTCCTAATTTCGAGAATTGGCGAGTGCGAGAAAAACCCTAGTGTTCATGCATCTAGTAACTAATTAACTATGCATCAGAATTAAATAAATTATATATGAAAATTGCTTAGTTTTTCATCTAGTTTCATAATATGCCACTTTCATCCCATGTTAAAATGTTTAAACATGTTGTTTGATTAAATTTGCTCAAATACCATATTAAAATGCTTTATTTCATAGCTAAATAACCGTTGCTCGGATTTAAATAAACTTTATATGTAAATGGGGTAGAAAAATGCCTAATTTAACATGGTGGCTTCATTTTGCATGCTTAACAACTCTAAAATTATGTTTAGGGCAGAACAGTACCAAACCTAATATATGCATATGAGGATTTTCGGACGTGTCATTTTGTTGTTCGGCCTCATTTAAACTTGCCTAGATAGGTAGTTTTCATTTGCTTCACCCTCTTGCCATGTTTAACAACATTTAATATTGTTGGGTACATAATGAGAGAGAAATAAATAAGTCATGTGGTGTTTTCTTCAATATGCCACTCCGTTGCATATTGAGCTGCACTAATTTGTAAGATTGTTTTGTGCATTTTGCCATGCCATGTTTCATTAAACGGACATGCATCATACTTGTTTCCGCACCATGCCATGATTATGTGTTGGTTATTTACTAGGTTGTTTGCTCTTTTCGGTGTTGCTTCTTTGGTTGGTTTCTATTAACGTCGCGTTTGTGAGGATCCGTTCATCTACGACCGTTTGTCTTCTTCTTGGACTCGTTCTTCTTCCTTGCGGGATCTCAGGCAAGGTGATCATACCCTCGAAATCACTACTATCTTTGCTATGCTAGTTTGCTCGCTCTTTTGCTAAGCCAATGCTACGATGCCTACCATTTGCTTGTCAGCCTCCCAAATTGCCATGTCAAACCTCTAACCCACCATGTCCTAGCAAACCGTTGATTGGCTATATTCTTTGCTTTGCTCAGCCCCTCTTATAGCGTTGTTAGTTGCAGGTGAAGATTGAAGTTTGTTCCTTGTTGGAACATGGAGATGTTGTTCCTGGTTGGAACATGTTTACTTGTTGGGATATCACAATATATCTTATTTAATTAATGCATCTATATACTTGGTAAAGGGTGGAAGGCTCGGCCTTATGCACAGTGTTTTGTTCCACTCTTGCCGCCCTAGTTTCCGCCATATCGGAGTTATGTTCCCGGTTTTGCGTTCCTTACGCGGTTGGGCTATAATAGGAACCCCTTGACAGTTCGCCTTAAGTAAAGCTCCTCCGCAATGCCCAACATTGGTTTTACCATTTGCACTAACAACCTACCACCTTCCCTTGGGTTCTGCGAGACTCAAGGGTCATCTTTATTATAACCCCGGGCGGTGCTCCTCGAGTGTTGGTCGAACTAATCTTCTGCGAGGCCACCTCGAAACTTGAGGTTGGTTTTACTCGTAGCTAGTCTCATCTGAGTGTGCCTGAGAAAGAGATATGTGCAGCTCCTATCGGGTTTGTCGGCACATTGAAGGCGGTGTTGCTGGTTTAGTTTTACCACAATCGAAATGTCTTGATGTGCGGGATACGAGTCGATCGAAGTGTCTCGGGTGGAGGTCTATTCCTTCGTTGACCGTGAGAGCTTGTCATGGGCTAAGTTGGGACACCCTGCAGGGATATAAACTTTCGAGAGCCGTGCCGTATGTGGCAGATGGGAATTTGTTAATGTCGGTTGAAGATAACTTGACACGGATCCGATTTAAAATACATCAACCGCGTGTGTGCTGTGATGGTCTCTTCTCGGTGGAGTCCGGAAGTGAACACAGTGTTGGAGTTATGTTTGGCGTAGGTTGCTCTAGGATCACTTCTTGATCACTACTAGCTTCACAACCGTGCCTTGCTTCTCTTCTCGCTCTCTTTGCGAATGTAGCCACCCCATATGCTGAGTAAACTGCAGCTCCACCTCACCACTCTGTCCTACCTATAAGCTTAAATAGTCTTGATCTCGCGGGTGCGAGATTCTGATCCCGTGGCTCACAGATACTTCAAAACCAGTTTGCGGTGCCTATGTTACGGCGCGGTGGCGCAACCAAGCTCAAGGAGGAGCTCGATGAAGATCTTGCCCTTTGTGTTGTTTCGTTCTAGTTGATCGATAGTGGAGCCAGTTGGGGTCGATCGGGGACCTTTATGCATTTGGTTCTTCTTTTATTTTGGTTCCGTAGTGGGACCTTGATTGTATCTGGATGATATAATGCTTTATTCATGTAATTGTGTGAAGTGGCGATTGTAAGCCAACTATGTATCTCTTTCCTTATGTATTACATGGGTTGTGTGAAGATTACCTCACTTGCGACATTGCTTTCAATGCGGTTATGCCTCTAAGTCGTGCTTCGACACGTGGGAGATATAGCCGCATCGAGGCGTTACAAGTTGGTAATCGAGCCTTCCCGACCTTAGGCCCCCTTTGCTGATTGTTTTTAGCGGCGAGTTGTGTCTAGAAATTTTTTGAGTCATTTAGGATTATATATATCGGAGAGTTAGGAATTCTTTTTACTCCCAGTCTCTTCATTGCTCTGTAAGGCATCTGACGTAGAGTTTTGACTCTTCTCTTCTCAAATTTCACTAAATTTTTTTAGGATCACGGGTATCTTGGAATCGTTCGATGGTTTTATGATGAGAACATTGTCTTGGTGCCTCCTGTCGGAGTTTAGTGGAAGTGTCCGGGGAGTTGAGCTCGAGGTGTTGTCGCCATAATTTTATCGTTGCGATTCTGGAATACACGAGTTTAATGCGCCGACATCGAAAATCTCTTTTATGCGATTCGTTGGTGAGATAACCTCGGCGCCACCGATCTTTGGGGGGAGTTGAGAATATCGCCATAACTTGTATAACGGATGCTTTTCAAAGGTTGAGGTGAGCGATTTCGAAGGTTTCTTGGTTATGTGTTGAGCGATGGATACAGACTGGATGTAGGATTTGCTAGTTTTGGGTGAGAAATTATGCTTCCTGTCCCCAACACTGATTGCATAACCGGAAAATTTTGGGAGTTTCATAGGTGGGAATTCAAGTAGCTCTTAGGATATCTTTCCGACGGATGTATGATATGAAATTGGGGTTCGGCGTCTAGTGGTCCGCCTATTCACGGTTGGTTTCTGATGGTCTCGTTGTGTCTTAAAGAGTCCTTGGCTATGCTGACTCGGGGACGCCGTATGTCATGTGCCTTTGCCTTGTACATGAAGGTCTTTGTCTGATCGAGCCGTGTAGGCCCCACACAAAACTTGGACGAAATCTCTATCATATGTTTGTTCCGGCTTATTCGCAAGCCAGTCCTTTGTTTTGTTTTGAGTTGTGGTATTGAGTTGCTTCAATGTCAAGTGTTGATTCCATACCTTTCGAAATGGTGTTCTCATACTCCGATGTGAATACCAATCCTTCTCGACAATCGAGATTGTCATGTCAATCCTTTTCAACTGGCGTGTTTTCTCTTCAAGTGGATCCGATCACTTCAACATCAGCAAGACCAATTATCATTTCTTCTCAGCGGTGTTTGTTTCATCCGTCTCCAAGTTGCCTTTGTTTTTCCGCCCACCCACCCTTTTTCCTCAAGGACTAAGATTTCTTTACCAAGTATCCTTTTATTTTTGTGAAGTTTCTCCATTCTTTTCCGTCAATGTTCTTACCGGTGGTTCTCAAGAAGATGTTTTACTAGTTCGTCATTCCTCATTCCTTTCTCTTCTCCGGTGGATTCAAGTCAAGTTTTGTTGATCATACCTTTTCCTCATTTCAATGTCTTCTCATGCGGTGCACCTCATTATCATTCTACTTCTCGCTATTTGTTATTCGAGTGCTCAAGATATCTCGAAGATTCGTGTTTCCACTTTGCATTCGTTCAAGCTCTTTAGAGATTGGTATCTCATTCAAGTCATTTAATTCAACGATGCAACATCTCTTTTAAATCTTTTCAGCGGTGTTCTTTTGAGTGGGCCTAACCCACAGGTCTTTTCGAGGATCTTACGACTCTTCTATTTTCCCGAGCTATCCAAAATTCTTCTCCAAGTTTGGCGTAAGAATGAGTTATCATCAGTCAAATGCTTTTCTCAAGATCTTTCAAATTCTTTTCATAGTTGGCTCAACCTCTTAGCTTTTGATTCTTCCGGTGTGCCTCAATAATTCTTGGTGGTGTTTCTCGTTGTCATTCTCATCATTTGAAGACCGAAGAAGAGTTTCTCTTTAATCTTGCTCTATTCTCTTCAAGATTCATGGTGCTAGCTTGTTGCCATCCTCTCATAATTGTTTTTGATTGTGAGAATCTTTTTCACCCATCAGGAGATATTCAAGAGTCTTCTCAGTTTGTCATCCGGAGTCCATCAATTCAGGTTTATTCATTCTCAGCTGTCAGTTATCATTCTCCTATCTTGCCGGTGCATCAATCGAATATCCTCTAATCAGTTCTTGATCTCTTTGTTCTCATGTATCTAGTTTGTCTCAAGCACCTTCGTTCATTTGCTAATTCTTACCGGTGAGGCACCCCTACTTCGATCATTTTCAATTCTTACGGTGGTTCTTTCAAGATCTCTCTTCCTTGTTCATCATATCAATTCATTTGTTGTTCCAATCCTACGGTGGTTCGTTGAAGACCTTCTCAAGTTTTGATATATCTCTTTTAATCCTTTCTCACGAGAATAAGTAGTATGCCAAATCCGTTGATTGTCATCAATTTAATTGGTGAAGGATAAGCATAACATAATTCTTATTCTTGTTCATCCAAGTGATTAATTCTTTATTTGGAGGCCCTTAAAATTCTCGGTTTCATTTGTTTCATCTTCTCTTTTCCCGGAGTTCCAAGCTCTAATTATCACGGAGATCCATCTAAATCATTGCAAGGATTCACCTTGTGTTTTCAATTTCTCTTTCTTTTCATTCCTTTTGTTTACGGAGTTCTTCATGAAGGTTCTACATGATGGTTCATCAAGGATTTAATTCCCTTCTCAAAGTTTTCATCGAGATTCTTTCCTAAGGAGCTCAAGCTTTCTTCATATGGTAATCCGGTGCAATTCTTTCTACCATATTTTGGAGGTGGTATTATGTCATTCTTGATAATTTGAGTTCATGTTCCATGATTCACATGTTGTTAAGAATGAGTTATTTTAAATCCATCAATCTCGTCATTGGAGTTATCTTGTGTCATATTTCACCTAAAGCCTTCCCTAAGGAATGTTGCTATTATGGTGCTTATCAATGATCCAAGTTTTCTCCTATCCTCTTGGTGAAAAAGTTTTCATCGCCTTGGTGCTCTCACTCAAATCAATGGCTTCCTTTAGTGGCCATTTGTCACCTCATAATGTTGAGATGTTTCAATAAGTCCACTACAAGCTTATTCTTTTCGTTGTTGGTTTCTAACAACTCCGTTCAATCCTTCTTTTTAAGGAGGCTCTTCCAAATTCAATTGTGATAGAAGTTGTTATTCTCTTCTCTGTTCTCTCGATTCCACTCTTTCATTTGTCCCGAAGGCATTGTGATGTTTTCTTTGACCCATTATATCATTTTGGAGATCATGTTCTTTTCCTTACTTATCCATTTAACCGGAGTGTCGTGTCCTCTGCTCAAGCTCTTTTCTTCCTATCAAGTCTTGTATCTGATTTCAACAGTGCTATAAGATATTGTTCTTCCTTGTTCCTCTTTTCTAACAGGGGTGTTTTCAACTTTGTTCATCTCCGTTGTATTCTTTCTTTCAATTTGTTCAATTTTTCAAGGTCGTGGTTTCACTCGTTTGTCAAAAGAAGCAACTTGTTTTACCTCTTCTCTTCCTCTTCGTTTCCCTCGGTGCCATCCTAGATCTGGGCGAGATCCTCTTGTAATGGTGGAGTGTTGTAATGCCCGAGCAAGCGTTCGAAGACTTCCATATATTTACGTGTTCGCCGTGTGTTTTATTTTGTTTGTTGCATTCATCATGTCATCATGAGCATTGCATCCGCATGTTTTCATAAAACTTGCAGCCGCTAAGTAGTTGCCGCGTCCCCTTACTTTTGTTGGCGTTAGAGCCCAACGGTTTTTCAATTCCCTCTTGCCTAACCGTTTGACCCTCTCACGCACGGTGCTCACACCCCTCTCGCATGTCCGAAACTTGCCCGAACCCAACCCGCTCAGTCATCACCGATGGGTCCGGATCATCCCCTAACATCTATAAAACATCCCCGTTTTGTTATTTGGACTCCCCTAACCTTTTATTCTCGATCGCCCGATTGCGATCCGATGATCAAATTTATTCCAAACCCCCTCTAGGCCATATGCTATTTATAGCAGATGACCCCTAACCAATCTGCCCCAACCCTAAATTCTAGGGGATTTGTCCTTGCCGCAGCCGCCGCACTATCTCCCACCTCGGGATCCATCCCCATCCAATCAGTGGTTGTACCCCCGATCCAAATCCCCTCAGCCTCCACTCGCTGCCAACCAGCACGCCTCGTCGCCGTCCAGAGCCACCTCGTCCCCGCATCCCCGAGCTCCCTCACATGGCGCCTCGCGCCCGAGCTCTTCATCAGCCTCGCATCACCGGAGATAAGCCGCCCGGCCTTCAGAGCCCGTCGCCTCCGCCTCTGGCCCAGGCCCTCGTCCGCTCATCTCAACACGATGCGAACCCGCCGCCCTCGTCTGTCCGTGAGCCACAGCCGAGCCACCGTTTCATCGAGATAGCGCCGCTGCCTCCTTCTTCCCCTTTCGGTGCTTCCCGTTCCTCTCGATCTCTCTCATCTCTCTCGCGGTTCCGTCGCCAGCGGCCGCCATGGATGCCTCCAGAGCTCCGATTCGCCATCGCGGCCGCGAGGAACTAATGTCCCGTGAACGGTTCCGTCAAGCTCCGCCCCTCGCCAGGCCTCGCTCGCTCGCCGCAGTCGCGCCAAGTCCGCCTTCGTCCTCTGCTTCCCCTGCAACGAGCAGTAGCCACTACCGGTCTTCAACGCCGTCTGCGCCCTTTCCTGCCGCAGATCCGGCTCGATGCGCCTCCTCCTCCAACCACGGCACTTCCACGCGGATCCACGCCCGGGCCTCCACCGCAAGTTCTAGGCCGCTGCTCGCTTCATCCGGGCAAAGAGCGTGCCCTGTTTGCCCCGCCTCGCTTCGATCTCACTGAGGAGGCAGCGAGTCGTTACCGCGCCTCCAGTCCTCCAAGGCCAGTCGCCCAGACCTCCCTTGCAGCCTCGCCTGCGTGCCTCATCGCGCCCGCCTGCGGTCCAGCAAAACCAATGCGGCCTCTCCCGAGCGGCTGATGGCCCATGGTGGCGCCCAGCGCCCAGCAGTTCGGCCTGCTACGTTTTTCTGTTATGTGAATTTCCTAATTTCGAGGTTGGCGAGTGCAGAAAAACCCCTAGTGTTCATGCATCTAGTAACTAATTAACTATGCATCAGAATTAAATAAATTATATATGAAAATTGCTTAGTTTTTCATCTAGTTTCATAATATGCCACTTTCATCCCATGTTAAAATGTTTAAACATGTTGTTTGATTAAATTTGCTCAAATACCATATTAAAATGCTTTATTTCATAGCTAAATAACCGTTGCTCGGATTTAAATAAACTTTATATGTAAATGGGGTAGAAAAATGCCTAGTTTAACATGGTGGCTTCATTTTGCATGTAACAACTATAAAATTTTGTTTAGGGCAGAACAGTACCAAACCTAATATATGCATATGAGGATTTTCGGACGTGTCATTTTGTTGTTCGGCCTCATTTAAACTTGCATAGATAGGTAGTTTTCATTTGCTTCACCCTCTTGCCATGTTTAACAACATTTAATATTGTTGGGTACATAACGAGAGAGAAATAAATAAGTCATGTGGTGTTTTCTTCAATATGCCACTCCGTTGCATATTGAGCTGCATAATTTGTAAGATTGTTTTGTGCATTTTGCCATGCCATGTTTCATTAAACCGGACATGCATCATACTTGTTTCCGCACCATGCCATGATTATGTGTTGGTTATTTACTAGGTTGTTTGCTCTTTTCGGTGTTGCTTCTTGGGTTGGTTTCTATTAACGTGGCGTTTGTGAGGATCCGTTCATCTCGACCGTTTGTCTTCTTCTTGGACTCGTTCTTCTTCCTTGCGGGATCTCGGGCAAGGTGATCATACCCTCGAAATCACTACTATCTTTGCTATGCTAGTTTGCTCGCTCTTTTGCTAAGCCAATGCTCTGATGCCTACCATTTGCTTGTCAGCCTCCCAAATTGCCATGTCAAACCTCTAACCCACCATGTCCTAGCAAACCGTTGATTGGCTATGTTCTTGCTTTGCTCAGCCCCTCTTATAGCGTTGTTAGTTGCGGTGAAGATTGAAGTTTGTTCCTTGTTGGAACATGGAGATGTTGTTCTGGTTGGAACATGTTTACTTGTTGAGATATCACAATATATCTTATTTAATTAATGCATCTATATACTTGGTAAAGGGTGGAAGGCTCGGCCTTATGCAGTGTTTTGTTCCTCTTGCCGCCCTAGTTTCCGCCATATCGGTGTTATGTTCCCGGATTTTGCGTTCCTTACGCGGTTGGGCTATAATAGGAACCCCTTGACAGTTCGCCTTAAGTAAAGCTCCTCCAGCAATGCCCAACATTGGTTTTACCATTTGCACTAACAACCTACCACCTTCCCTTGGGTTCTGAGACTCAAGGTCATCTTTATTCTAACCCCGGGCGGTGCTCCTCTGAGTGTTGGTCGGCCTAAAGCTACTGTGAGGCCACCTCGAAACTTGAGGTTGGTTTTACTCGTAGCTAGTCTCATCTGAGTGTGCCACGAGAAAGAGATATGTGCAGCTCCTATCGGGTTTGTCGGCACATTAGGCGGTGTTCTTGGTTTAGTTTTACCTGTCGAAATCTCTTGATGTGCGGGATACGAGTCGATCGAAGTGTCTCGGGTGGAGGTCTATTCCTTCGTTGACCGTGAGAGCTTGTCATGGGCTAAGTTGGGACACCCTGCGAGGATATAAACTTTCGAGAGCCGTGCCCTGATTATGTGGCAGATGGGAATTTGTTAATGTCGGTTGTAGATAACTTGACACGGATCCGATTTAAAATACATCAACGGCGTGTGTAACCTGTGATGGTCTCTTCTCGGTGGAGTCCGGAAGTGAACAGATGTTGGAGTTATGTTTGGCGTAGGTTGCTCTAGGATCACTTCTTGATCACTACTAGCTTCACGACCGTGCCTTGCTTCTCTTCTCGCTCTCTTTTGCGAATGTAGCCACCCATATGCTAGTAAACTTGCTGGAGCTCCACCTCACCACTCTGTCCTACCTATAAGCTTAAATAGTCTTGATCTCGGGAGTGCGAGATTGCTGAGTCCCGTGGCTCACAGATACTTCAAAACCAGTTTGCGGTGCCTATGTTACAAGCGGTGGCGCAACCAAGCTCAAGGAGGGCTCGATGAAGATCTTGCCCTTTGTGTTGTTTCGTTCTAGTTGATCGATAGTGGAGCCCGGTTGGGGTCGATCGGGGACCTTTATGCATTTGGTTCTTCTTTTATTTTGGTTCCGTAGTGGGACCTTGATTGTATCTGGATGATGTAATGCTTTATTCATGTAATTGTGTGAAGTGGCGATTGTAAGCCAACTATGTATCTCTTTCCTTATGTATTACATGGGTTGTGTGAAGATTACCTCACTTGCGACATTGCTTTCAATGCGGTTATGCCTCTAAGTCGTGCCCGACACGTGGGAGATATAGCCGCATCGAGGCGTTACAAGTTGGTAATCGAGCCTTCCCGACCTTAGGAGCCCCCTTGATTGTTTTTAGCGGCGAGTTGTTGTCTAGAAATTTTTTTGAGTCATTTAGGATTATATATATCGGAGAGTTAGGAATTCTTTTACTCCCAGTCTCTTCATTGCTCACGTAAGGCATCTGGCGTGAGTTTGACTCTTCTCTTCTCAAATTTCACTAAATTTTTTTTAGGATCAGCGGGTATCTTGGAATCGTTCGATGGTTTTATGATGAGAACATTGTCTTGGTGCCTCTGTCGGGGGTTTAGTGGAAGTGTCGGGGAGTTGAGCTCACGAGTGTTGTCGCCATAATTTTATCGTTGCGATTGGAATACACGAGTTTAATGCGCCGACATCGAAAATCTCTTTTATGCGTTCGTTGGTGAGATAACCTCGGCATACCCGATCTTTGGGCGGGAGTTAGGAGTATCGCCATAACTTGTATAATGGATGCTTTTCAAAGGTTGAGGTAAGCGATTTCGAAGGTTTCTTGGTTATGTGTTGAGCGATGGATACAGCTGGATGTAGGATTTGCTAGTTTTGGGTGAGAAATTATGCTTCCTGTATCCCCAACACTGATTGCATAACGGAAAATTTTGGGAGTTTCATAGGTGGAATTCAAGTAGCTCTTAGGATATCTTTCCGGCGGATGTATGATATGAAATTGGGGTTCGACGTCTAGTGGTCCGCCTATTCACGGTTGGTTTCTGATGGTCTCGTTGTGTCTTAAAGAGTCCTTGGCTATGCTGACTGGGGGACGCCGTATGTCATGTGCTCTGCCTTGTACATGAAGGTGCTGTCTGATCGAGCCCGTGTAGGCCCCACCAAAACTTGGACGAAATCTCTATCATATGTTTGTTCCGCTTATACGCAAGCCAGTCCTTTGTTTTTGTTTTGAGTTGTGGTATTGAGTTGCTTCAATGTCAAGTGTTGATTCCATACCTTTCGAAATGGTGTTCTCATACTCCGATGTGAATACCAATCCTTCTCGACAATCGAGATTGTCATGTCAATCCTTTTCAACCGGCGTTTTTCTCTTCAAGTGGATCCGATCACTTCAACATCAGCAAGACCAATTATCATTTCTTCTCAGCGGTGTTTGTTTCATCCGTCTCCAAGTTGCCTTTGTTTTCCCTACCCACCACCCTTTTCCTCAAGGACTAAGATTTCTTTACCAAGTATCCTTTTATTTTTGTGAAGTTTCTCCATTCTTTTCGTCAATGTTCTTACCGGTGGTTCTCAAGAAGATGTTTACTAGTTCGTCATTCCTCATTCCTTTCTCTTCTCCGTTGGATTCAAGTCAAGTTTTGTTGATCATACCTTTTCCTCATTTCAATGTCTTCTCATACGGTGCACCTCATTATCATTCTACTTCTATTTGTTATTCGGAGTGCTCAAGATATCTCGAAGATTCGTGTTTCCACTTTGCATTCGTTCAAGCTCTTTGAGATTGGTATCTCATTCAAGTCATTTAATTCAACGGTGCAACATCTCTTTTAAATCTTTTCAGCGGTGTTCTTTTGAGTGGGCCCTAACCCACGGTCTTTTCGAGGATCTTACGACTCTTCTATTTTCCCGAGCTATCAAAATTCTTCTCCAAGTTTGGCGTAAGAATGAGTTATCATCGAGTCAAATGCTTTTCTCAAGATCTTTCAAATTCTTTTCATAGTTGGCTCAACCTCTTCGCTTTTGATTCTTCGCTCTTTCCTTATGTATTACATGGGTTGTGTGAAGATTACCTCACTTGCGACATTGCCTTCAATGCGGTTATGCCTCTAAGTCGTGCTTCGACACGGGAGATATAGCCGCATCGAGGGCGCTACAAGTTGGTAATCGAGCCTTCCCGACCTTAGGAGCCCCTCCGCTTGATCGCTTTTAGCGGCGAGTTGTGTCTAGAAAAATGTTTTGAGTCATTTAGGATTATATATATCGGAGAGTTAGGAATTCTTTTTACTCCCAGTCTCTTCATTGCTCGTAAGGCATCCCGACATAGAGTTTTGACTCTTCTCTTCTCAAATTTCACTAAATTTTTTTAGGATCACGCTGGTATCTTGGAATCGTTCGATGGTTTTATGATGAGAACATTGTCTTGGTGCCTCCTGTCAGGGTTTAGTGGAAGTTTCGGGAGTTGAGCTCTGAGGTGTTGTCGCCATAATTTTATCGTTGCAGTTCTGGAATACCTGAGTTTAGTACGCCGACATCGAAAATCTCTTTTATGCAGTTCGTTGGTGAGATAACCTCGACGCCACCCAGTACTGGGGCGGGAGTTCGGGAGTATCGCCATAACTTGTATAACGGATGCTTTTCAAAGGTTGAGGTAGACGATTTCCGAAGGTTTCTTGGTTATGTGTTGAAGGATGGATACAGCTGGATGTAGGATTTGCTAGTTTTGGTGAGAAATTATGCTTCCCCTGTATCCCCAACACCTGATTGCATAACCGGAAAATTTCGGGAGTTTCATAGGTGGGAATTCAAGTAGCTCTTAGGATATCTTTCCGACGGATGTATGATATGAAATTGGGGTTCGACGTCTAGTGGTCCGCCTATTCACGGTTGGTTTTACAGTGGTCTCGTTGTGTCTTAAAGAGTCCTTGGCTATGCTGACTCGGGGACACTTCGTATGTCATGTGCACTTCCTTGTACATGATGGTGCTGTACGATCGAGCCCGTGTAGGCCCCACCACGAAAACTTCGGACGAAATCTCTATCATATGTTTGTTCCGGCTTATTCTGCAAACCAGTCCTTTGTTTTTGTTTTGAGTTGTGGTATTCGAGTTGCTTCAATGTCAAGTGTTGATTCCATACCTTTCCGAAATGGTGTTCTCATACTCCGATGTGAATACCAATCCTTCTCGACAATCGAGATTGTCATGTCAATCCTTTTCAACCGGCGTGTTTTCTCTTCAAGTGGATCCGATCACTTCAACATCAGCAAGACCAATTATCATTTCTTCTCAACGGTGTTTGTTTCATCCGTCTCCAAGTTGCCTTTGTTTTTTCCCGCCCACCCACCCTTTTTCCTCAAGGACTAAGATTTCTTTACCAAGTATCCTTTTATTTTTGTGAAGTTTCTCCATTCTTTTCCGTCAATGTTCTTACCCGGTGGTTCTCAAGAAGATGTTTTACTAGTTCGTCATTCCTCATTCCTTTCTCTTCTCCGGTGGATTCAAGTCAAGTTTTGTTGATCATACCTTTTTCCTCATTTCAATGTCTTCTCATACCGGTGCACCTCATTATCATTCTACTTCTCGCTATTTGTTATTCCGGAGTGCTCAAGATATCTCGAAGATTCGTGTTTCCACTTTGCATTCGTTCAAGCTCTTTAGAGATTGGTATCTCATTCAAGTCATTTAATTCAACCGGTGCAACATCTCTTTTAAATCTTTTCAACGGTGTTCTTTTGAGTGGGCCCTAACCCACAGGTCTTTTCCCAGGATCTTACCTGACTCTTCTATTTTCCCAGAGCTACCCAAAATTCTTCTCCAAGTTTGACGTAAGAATGAGTTATCATCAGTCAAATGCTTTTCTGCAAGATCTTTCAAATTCTTTTCATAGTTGGCTCAACCTCTTCGCTTTTGATTCTTCCGGTGTGCCTCAATAATTCTTGGTGGTGTTTCTCGTTGTCATTCTCATCATTTGAAGACCGAAGAAGAGTTTCTCTTTAATCTTGCTCTATTCTCTTCAAGATTCATGGTGCTAGCTTGTTGCCATCCTCTCATAATTGTTTTTGATTGTGAGAATCTTTTTCACCCATCAGAGATATTCAAGAGTCTTCTCAGTTTGTCATCCGGAGTCCATCAATTCAGGTTTATTCATTCTCAGCTGTCAGTTATCATTCTCCTATCTTGCCGGTGCATCAATCGAATATCCTCTAATCAGTTCTTGATCTCTTTGTTCTCATGTATCTAGTTTGTCTCAAGCACCTTCGTTCATTTGCTAATTCTTACCGGTGAGGCACCCCTACTTCGATCATTTTCAATTCTTACGGTGGTTCTTTCAAGATCTCTCTTCCTTGTTCATCATATCAATTCATTTGTTGTTCCAATCCTACCGGTGGTTCGTTGAAGACCTTCTCAAGTTTTGATATATCTCTTTTAATCCTTTCTACGAGAATAAGTAGTATGCCAAATCCGTTGATTGTCATCAATTTAATTGGTGAAGGATAAGCATAACATAATTCTTATTCTTGTTCATCCAAGTGATTAATTCTTTATTTCGGAGGCCCTTAAAATTCTCGGTTTCATTTGTTTCATCTTCTCTTTTTCCCGGAGTTCCAAGCTCTAATTATCACGGAGATCCATCTAAATCATTGCAAGGATTCACCTTGTGTTTTCAATTTCTCTTTCTTTTCATTCCTTTTGTTTACCGGAGTTCTTCATGAAGGTTCTACATGATGGTTCATCAAGGATTTAATTCCCTTCTCAAAGTTTTCATCGAGATTCTTTCCTAAGGAGCTCAAGCTTTCTTCATATGGTAATCCGGAGTGCAATTCTTTCTACCATATTTTGGAGGTGGTATTATGTCATTCTTGATAATTTGAGTTCATGTTCCATGATTCACATGTTGTTAAGAATGAGTTATTTTTAAATCCATCAATCTCGTCATTGGAGTTATCTTGTGTCATATTTCACCTAAAGCCTTCCCTAAGGAATGTTGCTATTATGGTGCTTATCAATGATCCAAGTTTTCTCCTATCCTCTTGGTGAAAGAAGTTTTTCATCGCCTTGGTGCTCTCACTCAAATCAATGGCTTCCTTTAGTGGCCATTTGTCACCTCATAATGTTGAGATGTTTCAATAAGTCCACTACAAGCTTATTCTTTTCGTTGTTGGTTTTCTAACAACTCCGTTCAATCCTTCTTTTTAAGGAGGCTCTTCCAAATTCAATTGTGATAGAAGTTGTTATTCTCTTCTCTGTTCTCTCGATTCCACTCTTTCATTTGTCCCGAAGGCATTGTGATGTTTTCTTTGACCCATTATATCATTTTGGAGATCATGTTCTTTTCCTTACTTATCCAGTTAACCGGAGTGTCGTGTCCTCTGCTCAAGCTCTTTTCTTCCTATCAAGTCTTGTATCTGATTTCAACCGGAGTGCTATAAGATATTGTTCTTCCTTGTTCCTCTTTTCTAACGGGTGTTTTCAACTTCGTTCATCTCCGTTGTATTCTTTCTTTCAATTTGTTCAATTTTTCAAGGTCTGTGGTTTCACTCGTTTGTCAAAAGAAGCAACTTGTTTTACCTCTTCTCTTCCTCTTTCGTTTCCCTCCGGTGCCATCCTAGATCTCGGGACGAGATCCTCTTGTAGTGGTGGAGTGTTGTAATGCCCCGAGACCGACGTTCCAGAAGACTTCCATATATTTCGTGTTCGCCGTGTGTTTTATTTTGTTTGTTGCATTCATCATGTCATCATGAGCATTGCATCCGCATGTTTTCATAAAAACTTGCAGCCGCCCGTAGTTGCCGCGTCCCCCCTTACTTTTGTTGACGTTCCGAGCCCAACCGGTTTTTTTTCAATGCCCTCTTGCCTAACCGTTTGACCCTCTCTGCACAGTGCTCACACCCCCCCTCGCGCATGTCCGAAACTTGCCCGAACACGACCCGCTCAGTCATCACCGATGGGTCCGGATCATCCCCTAACATCTATAAAACATCCCCGTTTTGTTATTTGGACTCCCCTAACCTTTTATTCTCGATCGTCCGATTGCGATGCGATGATCAAATTTATTCCAAACCCCCTCTAGGCCATATGCTATTTATAGCAGATGACCCCTAACCAATCTGCCCCAACCCTAAATTCTAGGGGATTTGTCCCTGCCGCAGCCGACGCACTATCTCCCACCTCGGGATCCATCCCCATCCAATCAGTGGTTGTACCCCCGATCCAAATCCCCTCAGCCTCCACTCGCTGCCAACCAGCACGCCTCGTCACCGTCCAGAGCCACCTCGTCCCCGCATCCCCGAGCTCCCTCACATGGCGCCTCGCGCCCGAGCTCTTCATCAGCCTCGCATCACCGGAGATAAGCCGCCGGCCGCCCGAGCCCCGTGCGCCTCTGCCTCCTGGCCCAAGGCCCTCGTCCCGCTCATCTCCAACACCAGTGCCGAACCCCGCCGCCCTCGTCTGTCCGGCGAGCCACCGGCGAGCTTCATCCGAGATGAGCGCCGCTGCCTCCTTCTTCCCCTTTCCAGTGCTTCCCCTGTTCCTCTCGATCTCACTCATCTCTCTCTCCCGCAGGTTCCCGTCGCCAACGGCCGCCATGGATGCCTCCCGAGCTCCAGTTCGCCATGCGGCCGCCAGGAACTAGTGTCCCGCGACCGGTTCCGTCAAGCTCCGCCCCTCGCCAGGCCTCGCTCGCTCGCCGCCGTCGCGCCAAGTCCGCCTTCGTCCTCTGCTTCCCTGCAACGAGCAGAGCCACCGCCGGTCTTCAACACCGTCAGGCCCTTTCTCGCCGCAGATCCGGCTCGATCCGCCTCCTCCTCCAACCACGGCACTTCCACGCCGGATCCACGCCCACTGCCTCCACCGCAAGTTCTAGGCCGCCGCTGCTCCGCTTTCTCGGGCAAAGGAACGCGCCCTGTTTGCCCCGCCTCGCTCGATCTCCTGTAGGAGACGACGAGTGCGTTGACCGCGCCTCCAGCGTCCTCCAAGGCCCAGTCGCGCCAGCCTCCCTTGCCGGCCTCGCCTCGTGCCTCATCGCGCCCCGCCCGCGGTCCAGCAAGCGCTGCCCAGCCTCTCCCCGAGCCGGCCTGATGGCCCATGGTGAGCGCCCCAGCGCCCAGCAGTTTCGGCCTGCTACGTTTTTTTCCTGTTATGTGAATTTCCTAATTTCCAGGGAATTGGCAGAATTGCAGAAAAACCCCTAGTGTTCATGCATCTAGTAACTAATTAACTATGCATCAGAATTAAATAAATTATATATGAAAATTGCTTAGTTTTTCATCTAGTTTCATAATATGCCACTTTCATCCCATGTTAAAATGTTTAAACATGTTGTTTGATTAAATTTGCTCAAATACCATATTAAAATGCTTTATTTCATAGCTAAATAACCGTTGCTCAGATTTAAATAAACTTTATATGTAAATGGGGTAGAAAAATGCCTAGTTTAACATGGTGGCTTCATTTTGCATGCTTAACAACTCTAAAATTTTGTTTAGGGCAGAACAGTACCAAACCTAATATATGCATATGAGGATTTTCCGGACGTGTCATTTTGTTGTTCTGGCCTCATTTAAACTTGCCTAGATAGGTAGTTTTCATTTGCTTCACCCTCTTGCCATGTTTAACAACATTTAATATTGTTGGGTACATAATGAGAGAGAAATAAATAAGTCATGTGGTGTTTTCTTCAATATGCCACTCCGTTGCATATTGAGCTGCACTTAATTTGTAAGATTGTTTTGTGCATTTTGCCATGCCATGTTTCATTAAACCGGACATGCATCATACTTGTTTCCGCACCATGCCATGATTATGTGTTGGTTATTTACTAGGTTGTTTGCTCTTTTCCGGTGTTGCTTCTTCGGGTTGGTTTCTATTAACGTCGCGTTTGTGAGGATCCGTTCATCTACGACCGTTTGTCTTCTTCTTGGACTCGTTCTTCTTCCTTGCGGGATCTCAGGCAAGGTGATCATACCCTCGAAATCACTACTATCTTTGCTATGCTAGTTTGCTCGCTCTTTTGCTAAGCCAATGCTACGATGCCTACCATTTGCTTGTCAGCCTCCCAAATTGCCATGTCAAACCTCTAACCCACCATGTCCTAGCAAACCGTTGATTGGCTATGTTATCGCTTTGCTCAGCCCTCTTATAGCGTTGTTAGTTGCGGTGAAGATTGAAGTTTGTTCCTTGTTGAACATGGAGATGTTGTTCCTGGTTGGAACATGTTTACTTGTTGGGATATCACAATATATCTTATTTAATTAATGCATCTATATACTTGGTAAAGGGTGGAAGGCTCGGCCTTATGCCCGTGTTTTGTTCCACTCTTGCCGCCTAGTTTCCGCCATATCGGAGTTATGTTCCCGGATTTTGCGTTCCTTACGCGGTTGGGCTATAATGGGAACCCCTTGACAGTTCGCCTTAAGTAAAGCTCCTCCAGAATGCCCAACATTGGTTTTACCATTTGCACTAACAACCTACCACCTTCCCTTGGGTTCTGCAGACTCAAGGGTCATCTTTATTATAACCCCCCCGGGCCAGTGCTCCTCTGAGTGTTGGTCCGAACTAAGCTGCCTGCGGGGCCACCTCGGGGAAACTTGAGGGTTGGTTTTACTCGTAGCTAGTCTCATCTGAGTGTGCCCTGAGAAAGAGATATGTGCAGCTCCTATCGGGATTTGTCGGCACATTCGGGCGGTGTTGCTGGTTTAGTTTTACCCTGTCGAAATGTCTTGATGTACCGGGATACCGAGTCTGATCGAAGTGTCTCGGGTGGAGGTCTATTCCTTCGTTGACCGTGAGAGCTTGTCATGGGCTAAGTTGGGACACCCCTGCAGGGATATAAACTTTCGAGAGCCGTGCCTGTATGTGGCAGATGGGAATTTGTTAATGTCCGGTTGAAGATAACTTGACACCAGATCCGATTTAAAATACATCAACTGCGTGTGTAACTGTGATGGTCTCTTCTCGGTGGAGTCCGGGAAGTGAACACGGTGTTGGAGTTATGTTTGACGTAGGTTGCTCTAGGATCACTTCTTGATCACTACTAGCTTCACAACCGTGCCTTGCTTCTCTTCTCGCTCTCTTTTGCGAATGTAGCCACCCCATATGCTAGTCGCTTGCTGCAGCTCCACCTCACCACTCTGTCCTACCTATAAGCTTAAATAGTCTTGATCTCGCGGGTGCGAGATTGCTGAGTCCCCGTGGCTCACAGATACTTCCAAAACCAGTTTGCAGGTGCCTATGTTACCGAGCAGGTGACGCAACCAATCTCAAGGAGGAGCTCGATGAAGATCTTGCCCTTTGTGTTGTTTCGTTCTAGTTGATCAAGAGTGGAGCCCAGTTGGGGTCGATCGGGACCTTTATCGCATTTGGTTCTTCTTTTATTTTGGTTCCGTAGTCGGACCTTGATTGTATCTGGATGATATAATGCTTTATTCATGTAATTGTGTGAAGTGGCGATTGTAAGCCAACTATGTATCTCTTTCCCTTATGTATTACATGGGTTGTGTGAAGATTACCTCACTTGCGACATTGCTTTCAATGCGGTTATGCCTCTAAGTCGTGCTTCGACACGTGGGAGATATAGCCGCATCGAGGGCGTTACAAGTTGGTAATCAGAGCCTTCCCCGACCTTAGGAGCCCCACTGCTTGATTGTTTTTAGCGGCCGAGTTGTGTCTAGAAATTTTTTTTGAGTCATTTAGGATTATATATATCGGAGAGTTAGGAATTCTTTTTACTCCCCAGTCTCTTCATTGCTCTGGTAAGGCATCCTGACGTAGAGTTTTGACTCTTCTCTTCTCAAATTTCACTAAATTTTTTTTAGGATCACGCAGGTATCTTGGAATCGTTCCGATGGTTTTATGATGAGAACATTGTCTTGGTGCCTCCTGTCAGGGGTTTAGTGGAAGTGTCCCGGGGAGTTGAGCTCTGAGGTGTTGTCGCCATAATTTTATCGTTGCAGTTCGAATACTGAGTTTAGTACGCCGACATCGAAAATCTCTTTTATGCAGTTCGTTGGTGAGATAACCTCGACGCCACCCAGTACTGGGGCGGGAGTTCGGGAGTATCGCCATAACTTGTATAACGGATGCTTTTCAAAGGTTGAGGTAGACGATTTCCGAAGGTTTCTTGGTTATGTGTTGAACGATGGATACAGCTGGATGTAGGATTTGCTAGTTTTGGGTGAGAAATTATGCTTCCCCTGTATCCCCAACACCTGATTGCATAACCGGAAAATTTTGGGAGTTTCATAGGTGGGAATTCAAGTAGCTCTTAGGATATCTTTCCGACGGATGTATGATATGAAATTGGGGTTCGACGTCTAGTGGTCCGCCTATTCACGGTTGGTTTTACAGTGGTCTCGTTGTGTCTTAAAGAGTCCTTGGCTATGCTGACTCGGGGACACTTCGTATGTCATGTGCACTGCCTTGTACATGAAGGTGCTGTACGACCGAGCCCGTGTAGGCCCCACCACAAAAACTTCGGACGAAATCTCTATCATATGTTTGTTCCGGCTTATTCTGCAAGCCAGTCCTTTGTTTTTGTTTTGAGTTGTGGTATTCGAGTTGCTTCAATGTCAAGTGTTGATTCCATACCTTTCCGAAATGGTGTTCTCATACTCCGATGTGAATACCAATCCTTCTTGACAATCGAGATTGTCATGTCAATCCTTTTCAACCGGCGTGTTTTCTCTTCAAGTGGATCCGATCACTTCAACATCAGCAAGACCAATTATCATTTCTTCTCAACGGTGTTTGTTTCATCCGTCTCCAAGTTGCCTTTGTTTTTTCCCGCCCATCCACCCTTTTTCCTCAAGGACTAAGATTTATTTACCAAGTATCCTTTTATTTTTGTGAAGTTTCTCCATTCTTTTCCGTCAATGTTCTTACCCGGTGGTTCTCAAGAAGATGTTTTACTAGTTCGTCATTCCTCATTCCTTTCTCTTCTCCGATGGATTCAAGTCAAGTTTTGTTGATCATACCTTTTTCCTCATTTCAATGTCTTCTCATACCGGTGCACCTCATTATCATTCTACTTCTCGCTATTTGTTATTCCGGAGTGCTCAAGATATCTCGAAGATTCGTGTTTCCACTTTGCATTCGTTCAAGCTCTTTCGAGATTGGTATCTCATTCAAGTCATTTAATTCAACCGGTGCAACATCTCTTTTAAATCTTTTCAACGGTGTTCTTTTGAGTGGGCCCTAACCCACATGTCTTTTCCCAGGATCTTACCTGACTCTTCTATTTTCCCAGAGCTATCCAAAATTCTTCTCCAAGTTTGACGTAAGAATGAGTTATCATCAGTCAAATGCTTTTCTCCAAGATCTTTCAAATTCTTTTCATAGTTGGCTCAACCTCTTCGCTTTTGATTCTTCCGGTGTGCCTCAATAATTCTTGGTGGTGTTTCTCGTTGTCATTCTCATCATTTGAAGACCGAAGAAGAGTTTCTCTTTAATCTTGCTCTATTCTCTTCAAGATTCATGGTGCTAGCTTGTTTCCATCCTCTCATAATTGTTTTCGATTGTGAGAATCTTTTCACCCATCACGAGATATTCAAGAGTCTTCTCAGTTTGTCATCCGGAGTCCATCAATTCAGGTTTATTCATTCTCAGCTGTCAGTTATCATTCTCCTATCTTGCCGGTGCATCAATCGAATATCCTCTAATCAGTTCTTGATCTCTTTGTTATCATGTATCTAGTTTGTCTCAAGCACCTTCGTTCATTTGCTAATTCTTACCGGTGAGGCACCCCTACTTCAATCATTTTCAATTCTTACGGTGGTTCTTTCAAGATCTCTCTTCCTTGTTCATCATATCAATTCATTTGTTGTTCCAATCCTATCGGTGGTTCGTTGAAGACCTTCTCAAGTTTTGATATATCTCTTTTAATCCTTTCTACGAGAATAAGTAGTATGCCAAATCCGTTGATTGTCATCAATTTAATTGGTGAAGGATAAGCATAACATAATTCTTATTCTTGTTCATCCAAGTGATTAATTCTTTATTTCGGAGGCCCTTAAAATTCTCGGTTTCATTTGTTTCATCTTCTCTTTTTCCCGGAGTTCCAAGCTCTAATTATCACGGAGATCCATCTAAATCATTGCAAGGATTCACCTTGTGTTTTCAATTTCTCTTTCTTTTCATTCCTTTTGTTTACCGGAGTTCTTCATGAAGGTTCTACATGATGGTTCATCAAGGATTTAATTCCCTTCTCAAAGTTTTCATCGAGATTCTTTCCTAAGGAGCTCAAGCTTTCTTCATATGGTAATCCGGAGTGCAATTCTTTCTACCATATTTTGGAGGTGGTATTATGTCATTCTTGATAATTTGAGTTCATGTTCCATGATTCACATGTTGTTAAGAATGAGTTATTTTTAAATCCATCAATCTCGTCATTGGAGTTATCTTGTGTCATATTTCACCTAAAGCCTTCCCTAAGGAATGTTGCTATTATGGTGCTTATCAATGATCCAAGTTTTTCCTATCCTCTTGGTGAAAGAAGTTTTTCATCGCCTTGGTGCTCTCACTCAAATCAATGGCTTCCTTTAGTGGCCATTTGTCACCTCATAATGTTGAGATGTTTCAATAAGTCCACTACAAGCTTATTCTTTTCGTTGTTGGTTTTCTAACAACTCCGTTCAATCCTTCTTTTTAAGGAGGCTCTTCCAAATTCAATTGTGATAGAAGTTGTTATTCTCTTCTCTGTTCTCTCGATTCCACTCTTTCATTTGTCCCGAAGGCATTGTGATGTTTTCTTTGACCCATTATATCATTTTGGAGATCATGTTCTTTTCCTTACTTATCCATTTAACCGGAGTGTCGTGTCCTCTGCTCAAGCTCTTTTCTTCCTATCAAGTCTTGTATCTGATTTCAACCGGAGTGCTATAAGATATTGTTCTTCCTTGTTCCTCTTTTCTAACGGGGTGTTTTCAACTTTGTTCATCTCCATTGTATTCTTTCTTTCAATTTGTTCAATTTTTCAAGGTCTGTGGTTTCACTCGTTTGTCAAAAGAAGCAACTTGTTTTACCTCTTCTCTTCCTCTTTCGTTTCCCTCCGGTGCCATCCTAGATCTCGGGACGAGATCCTCTTGTAGTGGTGGAGTGTTGTAACGCCCCGACACCGACGTTCCAGAAGACTTCCATATATTTCGTGTTCGCCGTGTGTTTTATTTTGTTTGTTGCATTCATCATGTCATCATGAGCATTGCATCCGCATGTTTTCATAAAAACTTGCAGCCGCCCGTAGTTGCCGCGTCCCCCCTTACTTTTGTTGACGTTCCGAGCCCAACCGTTTTTTTTTTCAATTCCCTCTTGCCTAACCGTTTGACCCTCTCTGCACAGTGCTCACACCCCCCCTCGCGCATGTCCGAAACTTGCCCGAACCCAACCCGCTCAGTCATCACCGATGGGTCCGGATCATCCCCTAACATCTATAAAACATCCCGTTTTGTTATTTGACTCCCTAACCTTTTATTCTCGATCGCCCGATTGCGATCCGATGATCAAATTTATTCCAAACCCCCTCTAGGCCATATGCTATTTATAGCAGATGACCCCTAACCAATCTGCCCCAACCCTAAATTCTAGGGGATTTGTCCCTGCCGCAGCCGCCGCACTATCTCCCACCTCAGGATCCATCCCCATCCAATCAGTGGTTGTACCCCCGATCCAAATCCCCCCAGCCTCCACTCGCTGCCAACCAGCACGCCTCGTCGCCGTCCAGAGCCACCTCGTCCCCGCATCCCCGAGCTCCCTCACATGGCGCCTCGCGCCCGAGCTCTTCATCAGCCTCGCATCACCGGAGATAAGCCGCCGGCCGCCCGAGCCCCGTGCGCCTCCGCCTCCTGGCCCAAGGCCCTCGTCCCGCTCATCTCCAACACCAGTGCCGAACCCCGCCGCCCTCGTCTGTCCGGCGAGCCACCAGCGAGCTTCATCCGAGATGAGCGCCGCTGCCTCCTTCTTCCCCTTTCCAGTGCTTCCCCCGTTCCTCTCGATCTCACTCATCTCTCTCTCCCGCAGGTTCCCGTCGCCAACGGCCGCCATGGATGCCTCCCGAGCTCCAGTTCGCCATGCGGCCGCCAGGAACTAGTGTCCCGCGACCGGTTCCGTCAAGCTCCGCCCCTCGCCAGGCCTCGCTCGCTCGCCACCGTCGCGCCAAGTCCGCCTTCGTCCTCTGCTTCCCCTGCAACGAGCAGTAGCCACTGCCGGTCTTCAACACCGTCTGTGCCCTTTCCTGCCGCAGATCCGGCTCGATCCGCCTCCTCCTCCAACCACGGCACTTCCACGCCGGATCCACGCCCGCTGGCCTCCACCGCAAGTTCTAGGCCGCCGCTGCTCCGCTTTCTGTCGGGCAAAGGAACGCGCCCTGTTTGCCCCGCCTCGCTCGATCTCCTGTAGGAGACGACGAGTGCGTTGACCGCGCCTCCAGCGTCCTCCAAGGCCCAGTGCGCCAGCCTCCCTTGCCGGCCTCGCCTCGTGCCTCATCGCGCCCCGCCCGCGGTCCAGCAAGGCGCTGCGGCCCAGCCTCTCCCCGAGCCGGCCTGATGGCCCATGGTGAGCGCCCCAGCGCCCAGCAGTTTCGGCCTGCTACGTTTTTTTTCCTGTTATGTGAATTTCCTAATTTCCAGGGAATTGGCAGAATTGCAGAAAAACCCCTAGTGTTCATGCATCTAGTAACTAATTAACTATGCATCAGAATTAAATAAATTATATATGAAAATTGCTTAGTTTTTCATCTAGTTTCATAATATGCCACTTTCATCCCATGTTAAAATGTTTAAACATGTTGTTTGATTAAATTTGCTCAAATACCATATTAAAATGCTTTATTTCATAGCTAAATAACCGTTGCTCAGATTTAAATAAACTTTATATGTAAATGGGGTAGAAAAATGCCTAGTTTAACATGGTGGCTTCATTTTGCATGCTTAACAACTCTAAAATTTTGTTTAGGGCAGAACAGTACCAAACCTAATATATGCATATGAGGATTTTCCGGACGTGTCATTTTGTTGTTCTGGCCTCATTTAAACTTGCCTAGATAGGTAGTTTTCATTTGCTTCACCCTCTTGCCATGTTTAACAACATTTAATATTGTTGGGTACATAATGAGAGAGAAATAAATAAGTCATGTGGTGTTTTCTTCAATATGCCACTCCGTTGCATATTGAGCTGCACTTAATTTGTAAGATTGTTTTGTGCATTTTGCCATGCCATGTTTCATTAAACCGGACATGCATCATACTTGTTTCCGCACCATGCCATGATTATGTGTTGGTTATTTACTAGGTTGTTTGCTCTTTTCCGGTGTTGCTTCTTTGGGTTGGTTTCTATTAACGTCGCGTTTGTGAGGATCCGTTCATCTACGACCGTTTGTCTTCTTCTTGGACTCGTTCTTCTTCCTTGCGGGATCTCAGGCAAGGTGATCATACCCTCGAAATCACTACTATCTTTGCTATGCTAGTTTGCTCGCTCTTTTGCTAAGCCAATGCTACGATGCCTACCATTTGCTTGTCAGCCTCCCAAATTGCCATGTCAAACCTCTAACCCACCATGTCCTAGCAAACCGTTGATTGGCTATGTTATCGCTTTGCTCAGCCCTCTTATAGCGTTGTTAGTTGCGGTGAAGATTGAAGTTTGTTCCTTGTTGGAACATGGAGATGTTGTTCCTGGTTGGAACATGTTTACTTGTTGGGATATCACAATATATCTTATTTAATTAATGCATCTATATACTTGGTAAAGGGTGGAAGGCTCGGCCTTATGCCTGGTGTTTTGTTCCACTCTTGCCGCCCTAGTTTCCGCCATATCGGAGTTATGTTCCCGGATTTTGCGTTCCTTACGCGGTTGGGCTATAATGGGAACCCCTTGACAGTTCGCCTTAAGTAAAGCTCCTCCAGCAATGCCCAACATTGGTTTTACCATTTGCACTAACAACCTACCACCTTCCCTTGGGTTCTGCAGACTCAAGGGTCATCTTTATTATAACCCCCCCGGGCCAGTGCTCCTCTGAGTGTTGGTCCGAACTAAGCTGCCTGCGGGGCCACCTCGGGGAAACTTGAGGGTTGGTTTTACTCGTAGCTAGTCTCATCTGAGTGTGCCCTGAGAAAGAGATATGTGCAGCTCCTATCGGGATTTGTCGGCACATTCGGGCGGTGTTGCTGGTTTAGTTTTACCCTGTCGAAATGTCTTGATGTACCGGGATACCGAGTCGATCAAGTGTCTCGGTGGAGGTCTATTCCTTCGTTGACCGTGAGAGCTTGTCATGGGCTAAGTTGGGACACCCTGCAGGATATAAACTTTCGAGAGCCGTGCTCTGTATGTGGCGATGGGAATTTGTTAATGTCCGGTTGAAGATAACTTGACACCAGATCCGATTTAAAATACATCAACCGCGTGTGTAATCGTGATGGTCTCTTCTCGGTGGAGTCCGGAAGTGAACACGGTGTTGGAGTTATGTTTGACGTAGGTTGCTCTAGGATCACTTCTTGATCACTACTAGCTTCACAACCGTGCCTTGCTTCTCTTCTCGCTCTCTTTTGCGAATGTAGCCACCCCATATGCTAGTCGCTTGCTGCAGCTCCACCTCACCACTCTGTCCTACCTATAAGCTTAAATAGTCTTGATCTCGCAGGTGCGAGATTGCTGAGTCCCCGTGGCTCACAGATACTTCCAAAACCAGTTTGCAGGTGCCTATGTTACCGAGCAGGTGACGCAACCAAGCTCAAGGAGGAGCTCGATGAAGATCTTGCCCTTTGTGTTGTTTCGTTCTAGTTGATCAGTAGTGGAGCCCAGTTGGGGTCGATCGGGGACCTTTGTCGCATTTGGTTCTTCTTTTATTTTGGTTCCGTAGTCGGACCTTGATTGTATCTGGATGATATAATGCTTTATTCATGTAATTGTGTGAAGTGGCGATTGTAAGCCAACTATGTATCTCTTTCCCTTATGTATTACATGGGTTGTGTGAAGATTACCTCACTTGCGACATTGCTTTCAATGCGGTTATGCCTCTAAGTCGTGCTTCGACACGTGGGAGATATAGCCGCATCGAGGGCGTTACAAGTTGGTAATCAGAGCCTTCCCCGACCTTAGGAGCCCCACTGCTTGATTGTTTTTAGCGGCCAGTTGTGTCTAGAAATTTTTTTTGAGTCATTTAGGATTATATATATCGGAGAGTTAGGAATTCTTTTACTCCCCGTCTCTTCATTGCTCGTAAGGCATCCCGACGAGAGTTTTGACTCTTCTCTTCTCAAATTTCACTAAATTTTTTTAGGATCACGCGGGTATCTTGGAATCGTTCCGATGGTTTTATGATGAGAACATTGTCTTGGTGCCTCCTGTCAGGGGTTTAGTGGAAGTGTCCCGGGGAGTTGAGCTCTGAGGTGTTGTCGCCATAATTTTATCGTTGCAGTTCGAATACCGAGTTTAGTACGCCGACATCGAAAATCTCTTTTATGCAGTTCGTTGGTGAGATAACCTCGACGCCACCCAGTACTGGGGCGGGAGTTCGGGAGTATCGCCATAACTTGTATAACGGATGCTTTTCAAAGGTTGAGGTAGACGATTTCCGAAGGTTTCTTGGTTATGTGTTGAACGATGGATACAGCTGGATGTAGGATTTGCTAGTTTTGGGTGAGAAATTATGCTTCCCCTGTATCCCCAACACCTGATTGCATAACCGGAAAATTTTGGGAGTTTCATAGGTGGGAATTCAAGTAGCTCTTAGGATATCTTTCCGACGGATGTATGATATGAAATTGGGGTTCGACGTCTAGTGGTCCGCCTATTCACGGTTGGTTTTACATGGTCTCGTTGTGTCTTAAAGAGTCCTTGGCTATGCTGACTGGGACACTTCAGATGTCATGTGCTCTGCCTTGTACATGAAGGTGCTGTACGATCGAGCCGTGTAGGCCCCACCACAAAAACTTGGACGAAATCTCTATCATATGTTTGTTCCGCTTATTCGCAAGCCAGTCCTTTGTTTTTGTTTTGAGTTGTGGTATTCGAGTTGCTTCAATGTCAAGTGTTGATTCCATACCTTTCCAAATGGTGTTCTCATACTCGATGTGAATACTAATCCTTCTCGACAATCGAGATTGTCATGTCAATCCTTTTCAACCGGCGTGTTTTCTCTTCAAGTGGATCCGATCACTTCAACATCAGCAAGACCAATTATCATTTCTTCTCAACGGTGTTTGTTTCATCCGTCTCCAAGTTGCCTTTGTTTTTTCCCCGCCCACCCACCCTTTTTCCTCAAGGACTAAGATTTCTTTACCAAGTATCCTTTTATTTTTGTGAAGTTTCTCCATTCTTTTCCGTCAATGTTCTTACCCGTGGTTCTCAAGAAGATGTTTTACTAGTTCGTCATTCCTCATTCCTTTCTCTTCTCCGTGGATTCAAGTCAAGTTTTGTTGATCATACCTTTTCCTCATTTCAATGTCTTCTCATACCGTGCACCTCATTATCATTCTACTTCTCGCTATTTGTTATTCCGGAGTGCTCAAGATATCTCAAGATTCGTGTTTCCACTTTGCATTCGCTCAAGCTCTTTCGAGATTGGTATCTCATTCAAGTCATTTAATTCAACCGTGCAACATCTCTTTTAAATCTTTTCAACGGTGTTCTTTTGAGTGGGCCCTAACCCACGTGTCTTTTTCCTGTGATCTTACCCGACTCTTCTATTTTCCCGAGCTATCCAAAATTCTTCTCCAAGTTTGACGTAAGAATGAGTTATCATCACCAAATGCTTTTCTCCAAGATCTTTCAAATTCTTTTCATAGTTGGCTCAACCTATTCGCTTTTGATTCTTCCGGTGTGCCTCAATAATTCTTGGTGGTGTTTCTCGTTGTCATTCTCATCATTTGAAGACCGAAGAAGAGTTTCTCTTTAATCTTGCTCTATTCTCTTCAAGATTCATGGTGCTAGCTTGTTGCCATCCTCTCATAATTGTTTTTGATTGTGAGAATCTTTTTCACCCATCAGGAGATATTCAAGAGTCTTCTCAGTTTGTCATCCGGAGTCCATCAATTCAGGTTTATTCATTCTCAGCTGTCAGTTATCATTCTCCTATCTTGCCGGTGCATCAATCGAATATCCTCTAATCAGTTCTTGATCTCTTTGTTCTCATGTATCTAGTTTGTCTCAAGCACC
>JAHHZJ010003140.1:0-92134 GCA_021437245.1 Aegilops speltoides | reverse complement strand
CCTTCTTCTTCCCGCCGACCGTAAGTCTTGTCTTGACGACTTGTCCTGTGGCTGCGATATAAAGCAACAGAGGCTCTTTGCTGATTGGAGCAGCAAGCACCGGCTGGAGTGGAGAGCGAGCTTTTAGCTCGGCAAGCGCTGCATCGACTTCGAGTCCACTCGAACTTGTGCGCCTTCTTCATCATCGGTAAAGAGGCAATGCCTTTTCACCGAGTCGTGAGATGAATCGACTTAATGCGGCCAAGCATCGATGGCTTCGGATATCGTGCACTCGCGCAGGGCGTTTCATTGAAGTATAGTGCGATCTTTTCTGGATTAGCGTCGATTCCTCGTTCGGAAACGAGAAAACCAAGTAACTTGCCACCAGGAACTCCGAGTGTGCACTTTGATGGATTGAGCTTGATATCATACCTTCTGAGGTTGGCAAATGTTTCGGCGAGGTTAGTGAGCAGGTCGGAACCTTTTTGCGATTTGACCACGATATCATCCATATCGCTTCCACATTCCGACCGATTTGAGTGAGCAAGCACTTCAATCATTCGCATAAGCGTGGCTCCGGCATTCTTGAGGCGAATGGCATGGTGATATAGCGAAGCACCGAATGGAGTGATGAAAGCTGTTTTATCTCATCGGGTCCGTCTGAGACGGATCGATGGTACTTTCGAAATAAGCGTCTAGAAAACACAATCTCTCGCATCCCACGGTCGAGTCAACAATTTGATCAATGCGAGGGAGAGGGAAATGATCTTTCGGGCAGGCCCGATTGATGTGCTTGAAATCAATGCACATTCAGAGTGAGTTGTCCTGATTAGGAACCATGACGACATTAGCGAGCCACTCGGAGTGGTATATCTCTCGGATAAATCCTGCTGCCAACAGTCGAGCCACTTCCTCACCAATAGCTTTTCTTTTCTGGACGGCGGACCGCTGAAGATGCTCTTTAACCAGTTTTGCTGCTGAGTCGACTCTAAGACGATGCTCAGCCGATCCCTCGGGACACGGCATGTCGGTGGCTTCCATGCAAAATGTCCCGCCTTCTGGAGGAACCGGATGGCGCTTCTTCCTATTTGGTCGAGTGTTGTGGAGATGTGGGTCGGAGCTGCATTGGGGTCGGTCGGGTGAATGTGGACGGGCTTCGTCTCACCGGACGGCTGAAATGCTGATTCTGTGGCAGGCTTCTTGGCTCGCAGTAAATCACTCAGATCTGCATTTTGCTTATATTCTTCAAACTCGACCGCTGTCACACAGAATCGGCAATCTTTGAGCCTTTTGGAAACACTCTTACGCCTTTTTCCGATCACGGTGATGTTGATCACTCCTTTGGGGCCGGGCATCTTCAGCTTGAGGTAGACGTAACATGGTCGAGCCATTAACCGTGCGTAAGCTGGTCTCCCCAAAATAGCGTGGTATGCGCTCTGAAAAACCACGACCTCAAACGTCAGTTTCTCCTTGCAAAAATGCTTTGAATCACCAAACACCACGTCCAGAGCTATTTGACCGAGTGACTCGGCTTTCTTTCCTGGTATAACTCCATGAAAGCTCATGTTACTGGTGCTCAGTCGGGACATCGGAATGCCCATTCCCTTCAGTGTGTCCGCATACAATAAGTTCAGTCCGCTACCACCGTCCATCAGCACCTTCGTCAGCCGAGTGCCTTCGACAACTAGGTCGACCACCAAAGCTTGCCTCCCAGGGGTGGCAATATGAGTCGGGTGATCAGACTGGTCGAATGTGATGGGCGTTTGGGACCATCTCAGATAACTTGGTTTCGCCGGGGCAACCATGTTCACCTCACGGTTAATGACCTTCAGACGGCTCTTGCTTTCCACATCCGCGAAAATCATCAGAGTGGAGTTGACATGTGGATATCCTCCCTCACTGTCCTCTTTCTCTTTGGCCTTGTCTGACTCTTTTTCCTTGTCCTTGGACTGTTTTCCTTGGAACTGCTGGATCAATAGTCGACACTGGCGAGTGGTATGCTTCGGGTAGATGATATTACCCTCTTCATCTTTCTTCGTGTGGATGTGACACGGCATATCCATCACGTCATTTCCTTCTTTATCCTTCACCTTCTTAGGGTTCCAGGATCCTTTGGGTTTCCCTTTAAACTTGCCCTGAGTCACGGCCAGAGCCTCTCCAGGAGCTGCTGGTTCGGCCTTCCGCTTCTGCTTCTGACTGGTGTTTCCCTTCTCCGACTGACTCGGCTTGTACTTGCCACTTCGGAGTTGGTCTTCCTCTTCGCCGTTGGCATACTTGGTAGCAATCTCCATCATCCGACTCAGGGTCATGTCTCCGGTTCGACCAAACTTCAAACTCAATTCTCTGTTCTTAACACCATCCTTGAAGGCGCAGATTGCCTGATGATCAGACACGTTCTCCACGGTATGATGCAAAGTGATCCATCTCTGAATGTACTCTCTGAGAGTCTCATTCGTCTTCTGCACACAGACTTGCAGCTCTGTCAATCCAGCTAGTCACTTGCAGGTTCCTTCAAATGTTCTGACGAACACTCGGGACAGATCTTCCCAAGTGTAAATGCTGCTAGGAGGTGGCGATTCAACCATGCTCTGGCGTAACCTTGAACATGAGGGCAAATGCTTCATGGCCACCTCGTCATTCCGCCACCAATCTGAACCGCCACTCGGTAGTCCTCAAGCCAGGTTTGGGCTTAGACTCACCAATGAACTTGCTTACTCCAGCTTGCCAACTTTGAAGTTGGGGAATCACCGCGCTCGATAGCCTGCTGAAACATTCGGACCGAAACACGCACTCGACTGCTTGTGGGCGCATCTCTATCGGGGCCGCCCGATGGGCTCTGTTTGATCGACCAAGCCTTGCACGATGATGGATCGCGTGAAGCCTGGTTCCGGGGTCGACCGAGCTCTTCGCCCTGCTTGTGTTGGCGCTGTCATCCTGCTGCCGAGGAGCGTAAGACCCATCCCTCGCGGGGTGGGCACTCGGCGCTGTCATCACGATCATGTCGGTCACGTCTTGGTCTCGCCGATTCTCGCGTCCTTCACACCGTCTTTGGGGCGTGAGCCGATCGAACCGTATTCGCGCGACGGATCGACCGTGAATTACATTGCGTGACTACGACACGGCTGAATTCTGATCTCCTGCTGCCGGAGCAAATCTCGATCGCATCAAGCCTCTGCCAGCCGATCGAGAGGGCTGGATGGACTCGCTATCTGGGTTGCGCTGCTAAATTCTAACTTCGGGGTTCGATATACCTGAGTCGGCGGGAAGAGTTGACGTCGATTGGCGTCGAGAACTTCGTTGCGCCTGCGCTCTGCCGCCAAGTGCTCGCTGAAGGTTCTCCAGACGGCGCGTTCAGCCAAGTTAATGGCGTGCCTCCTCAAAGCGCGAGCCTCGGGGTTTCTCCCGCGATGGGAGTATCGGGGCATCCATGTTCTGCGGCGAAGTTCTTCCCTCTGAAGGAATTAAGTGGCTCGGCTGGTACTCTTCATGGGCTTGGCGGGTCGCCTCCACCGTCTACCCCGTCCTCACGAGGGAAACCGGGAGGGCTGCGAGGCCCGTTGACCATCAAGACCTCCGCTGCTGGATCACTGCTATCACACTCGGATGCAGTCTCTACGGAGCCAATCGACAGATCGAACATGCCGTAGAGAGATTCGTCGGGCTGGATTGCCGCAACTTGGGTGGTGGCTGTCTGGCGTGCCATCGCGTGCCTCACCCACTGCTGGAGTCTCGACCGACCAGAGTGCTTGCGCTGGCGGGAGATCGAGAGGGTGATCAATAGGGGAGTCGACCGGTATGGAGTCGACGGTTGCCGCAGCAGAACGCCCGCGGACACATGCTTGAAAATCGTCGCACCCATGGACAGGAGCGCATCAGCGTCGAGTGGAGCCTCCACGGAGCCAAGCGGAGTCGTCGGCGATGAAGGTGAGAGCGCCGAGGCGGATGTCGTGACCCTCGACCAAAACTCCACCAACAACCATGATGAAAGTAATCGGAAGAATCACAACTTCTCCAAAATCGCTAAGACACCTGCCCCAAGGTGGGCGCCAACTGTCGTGGTTCTAAGTCGGCGGTAGAGTGGGGGTAGGTATGGAGAGGCAAGGTCCTAGATATGGAGCAGTTATGCGCACAAGAGATGTCTGAGTTCAGGCCCTTCTCGGAGGAAGTAATAGCCCTCGTCTCGGGCCGGAGGCGGTCGAGTGGATTATGTGTGTATGAATTACAGGTGCGAACCCTTTACCTTTGAGGAGGGTGGCTTATATAGTGCCTGCCAGACCCTCTCCGCCCTCGATGTCTGGGGTTTAAAGTACATAAAGTCTAGGCGTTCTTGTAGCGCCTCACATAAAGTGCCCTAAATACCATAAAGTCTACTTAATTACAGATCGTTACGGTGCAGAGTGCTTCTTGACCTTCTGGTGGTCGAGTGTGTCTTCATGGTCGAGTCCTTCGAGTCTGTCGAGTGAAGTCCTCCTTGGTCGACTGGAAGGTAGTCTCTTCTAAGGGTGTCCTTGGGTAGGGTACTTGGATCATGTCTATGACCCTACCCTAGGTACATGACTCCATCAGAGGTCCCGGCCGCACAGTCTTCTCTAAAGAATCAGCCCTCCAGCGAGCCGTGAGTAGAAAAAAGGGGGAGTTCATTAATAAGAAACATCCCTATTTGTGCTTTTGAGGATAACCGAAATTTTTACCTTATAGTTCGGATCTGCGACCTTCTCAGATGAGCTCGTCTTCGGGGGATCTTCGTCCGGAGATGATGGAGAGCGAGACGCCTCCGTCTGCTGTGCCGTCGGATAGGGCAGACGAGCCTGAAGTGTCGTCACGGAGGGTATCCCGAGCCAGCGAGCCGAAGAGTTCGGCGCCGACTAGTGTTCGGCGGGAGCTGAAGGATCTGCTTGAGAGGCGTCCATCTCGGAAGATCACCGTGCATTGATGAGTACGGTGATTAGAAGGATTTAAATCCGCCCGGCGGATTGCATAATGCCGTCGAGAGTTTGTTTGGCGGGGTTTGAGGTATGTAAAATGACACCTCTTTTGACAGTTTTGCACATAAAGTCGCCAGTATAGATAGTAGCCCCGAGACTCGGTAGGTTGTCGAAAGCGACAGCGTCTTAGAGGATCAAAATCGCAGGTATTGAGTGTCGCCTTCCCTATGCGGTGGCGGATAGTCGAGGCTAGCGGACTGATGGAGTTGCTGAATTAATGCGGCAACTCAATGTTGCGGATCACGGACATCGCTAGTCGACAAGCGACTTGAGGAGTCGCAAGGTAAATTGTGTCTCCGCATCACCTATTAAGGGAGCAAAAGCCCACCACTTACAATATTTGTGCTTGACGCAGATGGTGCTGCTTTGTGGAGAGCCTTGGGCAGAACTTGCTCAAGCCAAGGAGCAAGCCGAAGGAGTGATCTGGCTGCCTCGAGGCGGCCGAGGAGTTAAAGCGAAAGGGCTGCACACTGCCGAAGCAGGGAAGAGATGGCCGAACTGGCCGTTAAATTGAAGGATGCTACCGACCGCAATGAGGCTCTTGAAAATGAGCACCTATTTGAGTGGGAAGACCTGGGGAAGGCCACCGCTGAAGCCAAGGATGCCCGTTCTGCAATGCGGGCTATAAAGGAGGAGCTGCGCCAGGCCGGAGACATTGTGGCTGGCAAGCCTTTTACTCGCTGCCGCAGTTTTATAGATCCAAAGTATGCCCAGCTTGGCCAGCTGTGGGGTCCGAAGGATCCATATATGGACTTAGCGGCGAGTGCGGCAGATGCCGTTGTGCACTTCCGAAGTCAGAAGGATCACAAGACGGAAGAGCTGTTTTGGTCTCAATTCCATAGTTCGGATCGTTCACTTCCGCTGACCGATCGGTTGGCTGAATGGGCTGAGCTGAATAGGTTGTCCGGACTTGCCATGACGGATATCGTGACTCATGTCGGCGGAGAGGCCCAAAGGCGACGAGCTATTTTGGCTTATTGCAGCAATTTCTTGGTGCGGTGCCGCATCTCAAGTTGATGAAGCAGTCGGCCTGCATAGAGGGTGCGCGGATGGCCCTTGCCCGTGTGAAGACACATTGGACAGAGATGGATGCCACCGTTGTTGCAACCCAGGGTTCGGACGAGAGCCGGTTACCCGCCGAGCACTATTTTGGGAAAGTTCTGCGTGGTGCTCATGTAATAGAGTCGCAGTGCTCGAAAAATGTCACGTTCAAATGAACGTTTTATTTTGTAAAACAATGGTTATGATGTAGTCGCTTTTTATACTTGTGTGTTCAAGTATTGAAATATCTCCTATGCGGCCGTTTATGTATACGTGTGTATAACCTGAAAGATGGCAGTCTTCGGCTTCAGCGTGTTCGCAAAAATAGCGCATTTTCACACTTAATCCGACGTCTCGGTCCCGTTAAGGAGGTGGTAGCGTAGCAAACGAGGCAACCGGACTATAATGCTTTATCACTTTCACTTAGCCATTGGAGTTCGAGGGTGGGACTACGATATAGCTCCTAGGGGCACCGCGCTCTCCCAATTCGGGGCGCGTATGTGCCTGACCGGAAGCGGTCCTTCGTCAAAGCGGAGGAATTCTAAACATTCCGGTGGTCGATCGAGTGGTTGACCAGTCTCTCGATATATCATAACAGTCAGTTTTCGGCTTTCTCTATTGAGGTGCTCACCCAGCCGAACTGGGGCACAATCGTAGTAGTTCTCCTGGTGCCGCGTTAGCCGATGATACGGAACGTAAGGCAGCAAAACATAGGAGCCGGGCAAACCCAACATTTGACCAAAGACATGATTCGGAGCTGATGCATATAAGGCCTAACTCGAGACGCCGAGCACTCCCTAAGGTGTTCTCTCTTTATAATAATGGGCAGAACAATGCCCTAAGCCCCTAGTGTCCAGGTACGGGCGAGGTCCTCTGACGCGGCGGATGCCAAAACGTCAGGCTCCACTCTGGTTATAATGAGAAACCAGGGGATTATAGCAACAAGAGACAGTAAAAAAGGTTTACGCATGGTCTTAATCTGAAAAGAATCCTTGCAACGGGTCCCTACTGCATGTCTGCGCCTATGTCTCCGTTGTGCCGTTATCCTGGACGGGTATGCACGTTGTTCATCTGTAAAAAGAGAGGAACTTAGTTTGAAAGGAAATCGTGCGAAAAAGTGTATGAAAAATATCAATAAATAAATAAAGCAGAGTCTATATTAGCTCATTATTGCTTATACGCACAGCCCCTTGTGAAGGGGTGTGCGGCTAGGGAGCCCCTAGATTATTTATGCCGGACTCGTATAGCCGTGTCCGGGGTCTTTAGATTACCCTCTTAATGAAATGATGCCACGTGGACTGGGCATTTTAAGTGTAAGAGACGCGTAATGTGGTATTGCGTTAAAGCGGACAAAAGCTTCGCGTCCCAGTAGTGCTTGATAGCTACTTTTGAATGGGGCGACATGGAAGATTAGCTTTTCGCGTCGGAAGTTGTCCGGTGACCCGACACAACTTCTAGTAATAAGGAGCCTGTGCACTTGGCGTAAGGGCCTGGCGTCACTCCTTTAAAGGAAGTGCGGCTATGTCGAATTTTCATAAGGTCTATCCCCAACTTGCGGATTGTGTTCGGATATAGCAGGTTTAAATCGCTGCCGCCGTCCATCAGGACTTGTGTGAATTGTAGTCCGTCGATTATAGGATCCAATATCAGAGCAGTCCATCCTGCATATCGAACACTTCTGGGATAATCCAGGTGGTCAAAAGTGATTGGTTTTGACATCCAATCTCGAGGTTCCGCTAGGGTGGACCGTGCCAGACCCATCTTAGCGGGTGCCGCATTGTAATTCCGTATTATCACATGAAGTGAGTTTACTGCTTTGACTTCTTGTGGGAAGGTCTTTTGTTTTCCGGTGCCCTGTTGGTGGGGTTCGTCATCGTCCTCGCTTGGTGCGTCAAGCCCCTTGTGTTCGGCGTTGAGTCGGCCGGACTGTTTGAAAACCCAACAATCTCAGTGGGTGTGGTTTGCGGGCCTTCCGGAGGTACTGTGGATTTGACATATCCGATCCAAAATTTTGTTTAAGTTGGATAGCTCGTCACTGTTGTCCTTAAGAGGCAGTGTTTTGTTGTTTGGCCGTGAGCTTTTGAATCCGGCGTTGACCGCCGTGTTCTTTGGGCTTTTCTCTTTATTCCGGCGTTGATCTTTTCTGCGCCGTGATTTTCCGTTTCCCTGATCTCGGATGTACTTGGGACGCTGGTGCTGCATCTTGCTAGCCAGCTATCTTCCCCCGCGCAAAAGCGGGTCATGAGGCTTGTTAGCGCGGACATTGTCCTCGGCTTCTCTTGGCCGAGGTGTCTGGCGAGCCATTCATCTCGGACGTTGTGTTTAAAAGCTGCTAGGGCTTTGGCGTCCGGACAGTCGACTATTTGGTTCTTTTTAGTAAGGAACCTGTTCCAGAATTTGCGTGCTGACTCTCCGGGCTGTTGAGTTATATGACTTAGATCGTCTGCATCCGGAGGGCGGACATAAGTCCCTTGAAAATTTGCTCTAAACGCGTCCTCAAGCTCTTCCCAACTTCCAACAGTGTTTTCTGGGAGGCTTTTGAGCCAATGCCGAGCTGGCCCTTTGAGTTTGAGGGGTAGGTATTTTATGGCGTGGAGGTCATCTCCTCTAGCCATGTGTATGTGTAGTATATAATCCTCTATCCAGACTCTAGGTTCTGTTGTTCCGTCGTAAGCCTCTATGTTTATGGGTTTAAACCCTGCTGGGAATTCATGATCCAGCACCTCATTGGTGAAACATAGTGGGTGTCTTGGCGCCTATGTTGGGTGTACCGCTGTCTTCGAACACTTGGCGAGTTGTGTTGCTTTCAGGGGCCCTCTTTTTTGGCCCGTAAATGGACCTGGCTGGGCCATATGTTTTCCCAGGATCATGAGTCGACTTGTGTGTGGCGCCGCTTGTAGATTTTTGCCTATCATCTGGCCGTCTATCCGGCCAGGCGGCCTCTTTGTTTTTTGACTGTGGAGGCTCTATGGCTTCCTCGTCAAATTCCGGCAGCAGCTTGCGCTTCGGGTAGCTCTTTGATTGATGGCCATTGCCGTATTTGTCTGCGGTTTTGAGCACTTTGCTCCACCTCATTCTGAGTATGTCTTCCGCTGTTTTGAGCTTCCGTTTTTCCTTCTTCAGACTTCTTGCAGTGGCGGCAGTCTTTTCGCGAAGGCTCTTATTCTCCGGTGGTGTGTCCGGCGTGAGGTCGTCTGGACTGTTGGTTTCGCCGGGCATGGATTGATTATCCGATTCGTCCTGTTCGGACGGTTGCTTGGCTGCATGTTTGTCGTCGACTGGTTTGCCCTGCTCTATTGCTGGGTCATTAGGAGCGCTGTTATTGTCGAGGCAGGACTTAGGCCGGCGTCTGCGTCGCCGTTTTGGTTGTTTATCGGCGGGATTATCCTTTGCCGCGCCCCGTTGGTCCTCGTTATCGCTTCCTTTTGGGGTATCCACCATATATACATCATGGGTTGGGGTGGCCTTCCAGTGCTCTGTGAGCGCTGGTTCTTGATCGTCTCCGGCATCGTCGTCCATACCGTCGATGTCTTCGGAGTCGTAGTCTAGCATGTCGGTTAGATCGTCGACAGTGGCTACAAAGTGGGTGGTGGGTGGGCTTTGAATTTCTTCGTCGTCCACATCCCAACCATCCTGGCCATAATCCGGCCAGGGCTCTCCGGATAGCGAGAGATGCTTTAGCGAATTTAGGATATCGCCAAAGGGTGAGTGCTGAAAGATGTCAGCTGCGGTGAACTCCATGATCGGCGCCCAATCGGATTCGATTGGCAGGGGCGCAGGAGGTTCGGAGTCCAGCAGGGAGTCCGGCACCTCGGAGTCACGAGTTTTATAGGGCACAAGGCCGGTGATCGGCTCCATCGCCGTGGAAGTTGCAGCTCCCGAGGAGGTGTCCAGCCACTCGTCCTCGATCTGTGCGATCCGCTCCAAACTATGGGTCGGAGCGGATTCATGTCTTGACCTCAAAGGCACTGTCCGTGGCGAGCTAGATCGTGCCCATCGCGACGGTCACGACACGCTTCGGCTGCGGATCCGGTCCATCGAAGATCAAGTCTCCGCGGATGTCCGCCGTGAAGTTTAGGCTTCAAATCGACTGACGGCCAGGGCGTAGCTTCGATCTGCTCGGATGGCCAAGTGAGTTGGCCCAGATCTTGGCCGCCGAATCTGAAGATCTGTCCGGGAGAAAAGTCTCACCACAGGCGGCGTTGTTGTTGATTGAACAAGCCATCGAGCCTATCGGTGGCGACACGAGGAACTCTCAATGAAAGCACCAATGTCGGTGTCAAAACCGCGGATCTCGGGTAGGGGTCCCGAATCGCATGCGTCTAGGCGGATGGTAACAGGAGACAAGGGACACGATGTTTTTACCCAAGTTCGGGCCCTCTTGATGGAGGTAAAACCCTACGTCCTGCTTGATTAATATTGATGATGTGTATTACAAGAGTGGATCTACCACGAGATCAAGGAGGCTAAACCCTAGAAGCTAGCCTATGGTATGATTGTTGTAATGGATGTTGTGTCCTCTGATTAAAACCCTCCGGTTTATATAGACACCGGAGAGGGCTAGGGTTACAGTCGGTTACAATGGTAGGAGATCTACATATCCGTATCGCCAAGCTTGCCTTCCATGCCAAGGAAAGTCCCATCCGGACACGGGACGGAGTCTTCAATCTTGTATCTTCATAGTCTTGGAGTCCGGCGGACGATGATAGTCCGGCTGTCCGGACACCCCCTAGTCCAGGACTCCCTCAAACTCCATTATTCTTTCTACTTTCTCAAGATCATAGCAACATAGCAAGGCCCTTGACTCCACACTAATCTTTATTATGAAGGAAATATGCCCTAGAGGCAATAATAAAGTTATTATTTATTTCCTCATATCATGATAAATGTTTATTATTCATGCTAGAATTGTATTAACCGGAGACATAATACATGTGTGAATATATAGACAAACAGAATGTCACTAGTATGCCTCTACTTGACTAGCTTGTTAATCAAAGATGGTTATGTTTCCTAACCATGAACAAGGAGTTGTTATTTGATTAACAAGGTCACATCATTAGTTGAATGATCTGATTGACATGACCCATTCCGTTAGCTTAGCACATGATCGTTTAGTATGTTGCTATTGCTTCCTTCATGACTTATACATGTTCCTATGACTATGAGATTATGCAACTCCCGTTTACCGGAGGAACACTTTGTGTGCTACCAAGCGTCTAGCGAATCGGGTGATTATAAAGGTGCTCTACAGGTGTCTCCGAAGGTACTTGTTGAGTTGGCGTATTTCGAGATTAGGATTTGTCACTCCGAATGTCGGAGAGGTATCTCTGGGCCCTCTCGGTAATACACATCACTTAAGCCTTGCAAGCATTTCAACTAATGAGTTAGTTGTGAGATGATGTATTACGGAACGAGTAAAGAGACTTGCCGGTAATGAGATTGAACTAGGTATTGGATACCTACGATCGAATCTCGGGAAAGTAACATACCAATGACAAAGGGAACAACGTATGTTGTTGTGCGGTTTGACCGATAAAGATCTTCGTAGAATATGTAGGAACCAATATGGGCATCCAGGTACCGCTATTGGTTATTGACCGGAGACATGTCTCGGTCATGTCTACATTGTTCTCGAACCGTAGGGTCCGCACACTTAAGGTTTCGATGGCGAGTTATATTATGAGTTTATGTATTTTGATGTACGAAGGTTGTTGAGTCCGGATATGATCACGGACATGACGAGGTGTCTCGAAATGGTCGAGACATAAAGATTGATATATTGGACGGATATATTTGGACACGGAAAGGTTCGGAGAAGTTTGGAGCTCGGGAGGTTACCGAACCCCGGGAGGTATATGGGCCTTATTGGGCCCATGTAGGAGGAAGAGAGAAGGAGCAAGGGAGGCGTGCCCCAAGCCCAATCCGACTGGGGGAGGGGGCGGCCCCTTTCTTTCTCCTTCCCCTCTCTTCCTTCCTACTACTAGTACTACTTCCTAATACTAGTACTCCTTCCTTCCCCTCCAAATAAGATAAGGAAAGAGGGAAACCTACTTGGAGTAGGTTTCCCCCCCTATGGCGCCCCCCTTGAGGCCGGCCACCTCCTCCCTCCCTCCTTTATATCTCGGGGTAGGGGCACCCTATGACACACAAGTTGATCATTGATCGTTCCTTAGCCGTGTGCGGTGCCCCCTCCATGATATTACACCTCGATCATATTGTAGCGGTGCTTAGGCGAAGCCTGCGACAGAGAACATCAAGATCGTCACCACGCCGTCGTCTTGTGGAACTTCCCCTCGAGCCTCTCTTCGGATTGGAGATCGAGGGTGCGTCATCGAGCTGTCTGCGTGTCAAGAACTCGGAGGTGCCGGAGTAACTGTGCTTGGATCGGTTGGACCGGAGGACGTATGACTACTTCCTCTATGTTGCGTCAGCGCTTCGCTTGGTCTCACGAGGGTACGAGACAACACTCTCCCCTCTTGTTGCTATGCATCACCATGATCTTGCGTGTGCGTGGAAATTTTTGAAATTACTCGTTCCCCAACAAAGGGCATCCGAGCCTAGGTTTTATGGTTTGATGTTATATGCACGAGTAGAACACAAGTGAGTTGTGGGCGATATAAGTCATAATGCTTACCAGCATGTCATACTTTGGTTGGCGGTATTGTTGGATGAAGCGGCCGGACCGACATTACGCCAGACGCTTATGCGAGACTGGTTTTACCGCCGTGCTTTGCACACGGTGACTAGCGGTGTCGGTTTCTCCAACTTTAGTTGAACCGAGTGTGGCTACGCCGGTCCTTGCAAAGGTTAAAACAGCATCAACTTGACAAACTATCGTTGTGGTTTTGATGCGTAGGTGAGATTGGTTCTTGCTTAAGCCCGTAGCAGCCACGTAAAACTTGCAACAACAAAGTAGAGGACGTCTAACTTGTTTTTGCAGGGCATGTTGTGATGTGATATGGCCAAGACATGATGCTATATTTTATTGTATGAGATGATCATGTTTTGTAACCGGTTATCGGCAATGGCAGGAGCCATATGGTTGTCGCTTTATTGTATGAAATGCAACGCATACATAATTGCTTTACTTTATCACTAAGCGGTAGCGATAGTCGTAGAAGCAATAGATGGCGTAAACGACAACGATGCTACGATGGAGATCAAGGTGTCGCGCCGGTGACGATGGTGATCATGATGGTGCTTCGGAGATGGAGATCACAAGCACAAGAAGATGATGGCCATATCATATCACTTATATTGATTGCATGTGATGTTTATCCTTTATGCATCTTATCTTGCTTTGATTGACGGTAGCATTTTAAGATGATCTCTCACTAAAAAATTATCAAGTAGTGTTCTCCCTGAGTATGCACCATTGCCAAAGTTAAATCGTGCCCGGACACCACGTGATGATCGGGTGTGATAAGCTCTCGTCCATCTACAACGGGTGCAAGCCAGTTTTGCACACGCAGAATACTCGAGTTAAACTTGACGAGCCTAGCATATGCAGATATGGCCTCGGAACACGGAGACCGAAAGGTCGGCGTGAATCATATAGTAGATATGATCAACATAAGATGTTCACCATTGAAAACTACTCCATCTCACATGATGATCGGTTATGGTTTAGTTGATTTGGATCACGTGATCACTTAGATGACTAGAGAGATGTCTGTCTAAGTGGGAGTTCTTAAGTAATATGATTAATTGAACTAAAATTTATCATGAACTTAGTACTGATAGTATCTTGCTTGTCTATGTTGTTTGTAGATAGATGGCCCGTCTTTGTTGTCCGTTGAATTTTAATGCGTTCCTTGAGAAAGCTAAGTTGAAAGATGATGGTAGCAACTACGCGGATGGGTCCGTAACGAGGATTATCCTCATTGCTGCACGTAAAAATTACGTCCCCGAAGCACCGCTGGGTACCAAGCTTCTTCTTGATGCAACCGACGACGTTAAGAACGTCTGGCAGAGCAAAGCTGATGACTACTCGATAGTTCAATGTGCCATGCTTTACGGCTTAGAACCGGGACTTCAACGACGTTTTGAACGTCATGGAGCATATGAGATGTTTCAGGAGTTGAAGTTGATATTCCAGAAGAATGCCCGCATTGAGAGATATGAAGTCTCCAATAAGTTCTATAGCTGCAAGATGGAGGAGAATAGTTCTGTCAGTGAGCACATACTCAAGATGTCTGGGTATTGTAATCACTTGATTCAACTGGGAGTTACTCTTCCGGATGATAGCGTCATTGATAGAATTCTCCAAGAACTTCCACCAGGCTACAAGAGCTTCGTGATGAACTATAATATGCAAGGGATGGATAAGACGATTCCCGAGCTCTTCGCAATGCTAAAGGCTGCGGAGGTAGAAATCAAGAAGGAGCATCAAGTGTTGATGGTTAACAAGACCACTAGTTTCAAGAAAAAGGGCAAAGGGAAGAAGAAGGGGAACTTCAAGAAGAACAGCAAACAAGTTGTTGCTCAAGAGAAGAAACCCAAGTCTGGACCTAAGCCTGAAACTGAGTGCTTCTACTGCAAGCAGGCTGGTCACTGGAAGCGGAACTGCCCCAAGTATTTGGCGGATAAGAAGGATGGCAAAGTGAACAAAGGTATATGTGATATACATGTTATTGATGTGTACCTTACTAGAGCTCGCAGTAGCACCTGGGTATTTGATACTGGTTCTGTTGCTACTTTGCAACTCGAAACAGGGACTGCGGATTAAGCGAACACTAGCAAAGGACGAGGTGATGATGCGCGTGGGAAATGGTTCCAAAGTCGATGTGATCGCGGTCGGCACGCTACCTCTACATCTACCTTCGGGATTAGTATTAGACCTAAATAATTGTTATTTGGTGCCGCGTTGAGCATGAACATTATATCTGGATCTTGTTTGATGCGAGACGGTTATTCATTTAAATCGAGAGAATAATGGTTGTTCTATTTATATGAGTAATATCTTTTATGGTCATGCACCCTGAAGAGTGGTCTATTTTGATGAATCTCGATAGTAGTGATACACATATTCATAGTGTTGAAGCCAAAAGATGCAAAGTTGATAATGATAGTGCAACTTATTTGTGGCACTGCCGTTTGGGTCATATCGGTATAAAGCGCATGAAGAAACTCCATACTGATGGACTTTTGGAACCACTTGATTATGAATAACTTGGTACTTGCGAACCGTGCCTCATGGGCAAGATGACCAAAACGCCGTTCTCCGGTACTATGGAGAGAGCAACAGATTTGTTGGAAATCATACATACAGATGTATGTGGTCCAATGAATGTTGAGGCTCGTGGCGGATATCATTATTTTCTCACCTTCACAGATGATTTAAGCAGATATGGGTATATCTACTTAATGAAGCATAAGTCTGAAACATTTGAAAAGTTCAAAGAATTTCAGAGTGAAGTTGAAAATCATCGTAACAAGAAAATAAAGTTTCTACGATCTGATCGTGGAGGAGAATATTTGAGTTCTGAGTTTGGTTTACACTTAAAACAATGTGGAATAGTTTCACAACTCCGCCACCCGAACACCACAACAGTAATGGTGTGTCCGAGCGTCGTGTCGTACTTTACTTGATATGGTGCGGTCTATGATGTCTCTTACAGATTTACCGCTATCGTTTTGGGGTTATGCTCTAGAGACAGCCACATTCACGTTAAATAGGGCACCGTCGAAATCCGTTGAGATGACACCTTATGAACTATGGTTTGGCAAGAAACCAAAGTTGTTGTTTCTTAAAGTTTGGGGTTGCGATGCTTATGTGAAAAAGCTTCAACCTGATAAGCTCGAACCCAAATCGAATGTGTCTTCATAGGATACCCAAAGGAGACAGTTGGGTACACCTTCTATCACAGATCCGAAGGCAAGACATTCGTTGCTAAGAATGGATCCTTTCTAGAGAAGGAGTTTCTCTCGAAAGAAGTGAGTGGGAGGAAAGTAGAACTTGATGAGGTAATCTGTACCTACTCCTTGTTGGAAAATAATACATCACATGAACCGGTTTACGTGACGTCAAAACCAACTAGTGAGGAAGTTGATGATAATGATCATAGAACTTGAGATCAAGTTATCTGAGAACCTCGTGGGTCGAGCAGTAAGATCCGCACTAGAGTGATACGGTAATCCTATTACGGAAGTCATGCTACTAGATCATGATGAACCTCGAACTATGAAGAAGCGATGGTGAGCCCAGATTCGCAAAATGGCTTGAAGCCATGAAATCTGAGATGGGATCCATGTATGAGAACAAAGTATGGACTTTGGTTGACTTGCCCGATGGTCGGCAAGCAATTGAGAATAAATGGATCTTCAAGAAGAAGACCGACGGACGGTAATATTATCATCTACAAAGCTCGACTTGTTGCAAAATGTTTTCGACAAGTTCAAGGGGTTGACTACGATGAGACCTTCTCACCCGTAGCGATGCTTAAGTCTGTCCGAATCATGTTAGCAATTGCCGCATTTTATGATTATGAAATTTGGCAAATGGATGTAAAACTGCATTCTGAATGGATTTACGGAAGAAGAGTTGTATATGATGCAACCGAAGGTTTTATCGATCCAAAGGAGCTAACAAAGTGTGCAAGCTCCAACGTTCCATTTATGGACTAGTGCAAGCCTCTCGGAGTTGGAATAAATGTTTTGATAGTGTGATCAAAGCATTTGGTTTTATCTGAACTTTTGGAGAAGCTTTGTATTTACAAGAAAGTGAGTGGGAGCTCTGTAGCATTTCTAATATTATATGTGGATGACATATTATTGATTGGAAATGATATAGAATTTCTGGATAGCATAAAGGGATACTTGAATAAAAGTTTTTCAATGAAAGACCTCGGTGAAGCTGCTTACATATTGGGCATTAAGATCTATAGAGATAGATCAAGGCGCTTAATTGGACTTTCACAAAGCACATACCTTGACAAAGTTTTGAAGAAGTTCAAAATGGATCAAGCAAAGAAAGGGTTCTTGCACAGATTGCAAGGTGTGAAATTGAGTAAGACTCAAAGCCCGACCACTGCGCAGAAGATAGAGAGAAATGAAAAGTGTTCCCTATGCTTCAGCCATAGGATCTATCATGTATGCAATGCTTGTGTACCAGACCTGATGTGTGCCTTGCTATAAGTCTAGCAGGAGGTACCAAAGTAATCCAGAGTGGATCCTTTGGACAGCGGTCAAGAACATCTGAAATACGAAAAGGACTAAGGATATGTTTCTCGTATATGGAGGTGACAAAGAGCTCATCGTAAATGGTTACGTTGATGCAAGCTTTGACACTGATCCGAACGATTTTAAATCGCAAACCGGATCGTGTTTACATTAAGCGGTGGAGCTGTCGGTTAGTGCGATTCAAAGCAAAGCGTCATGGCGGGATCTACATGTGAAGCGGAATACATAGCTGCTTGGAAGCAGCCAATGAAGGAGTCGGATGAAGGAGTTCATATCCGATCTAGGTGTCATACCTAGTGCATCGGGTCCAATGAAAATCTTTTGTGACAATCTTGGGCGATTGCCTTAGCGAAGGAATCCAGATTTCACAAGAGAACCAAGCACATCAAGAGACGCTTCAATTCCATCCGGGTTCTAGTCGGTGGGAGACATAGAGATTTGCAAGATACATACGGATCTGAATGTTGCGAACCGTTGACTAAGCCTCTTCCACGAGCAAAACATGATCAACACCAAGACTCCATGGGTGTTAGAATCATTCTTGTGTAATCAAGATTATTGACTCTAGTGCAAGTGGGAGACTGAAGGAAATATGCCCTAGAGGCAATAATAAAGTTATTATTTATTTCCTCATATCATGATAAATGTTTATTATTCATGCTAGAATTGTATTAACCGGAAACATAATACATGTGTGAATATATAGACAAACAGAATGTCAATAGTATGCCTCTACTTGACTAGCTTGTTAATCAAAGATGGTTATGTTTCCTAACCATGAACAAGGAGTTGTTATTTGATTAACAAGGTCACATCATTAGTTGAATGATCTGATTGACATGACCCATTCCGTTAGCTTAGCACACGATCGTTTAGTATGTTGCTATTGCTTCCTTCATGACTTATACATGTTCCTATGACTATGAGATTATGCAACTCCCGTTTACCGGAGGAAAACTTTGTGTGCTACCAAACGTCACAATGTAACTAGGTGATTATAAAGGTGCTCTCTGGTGTCTCGAAGGTACTTGTTGAGTTGGCGTATTTCGAGATTAGGATTTGTCACTCCAATGTCGGAGAGGTATCTCTGGGCCCTCTCGGTAATACACATCACTTAAGCCTTGCAAGCATTTCAACTAATGAGTTAGTTGTGAGATGATGTATTACGGAACGAGTAAAGAGACTTGCCGTAACGAGATTGAACTAGGTATTGGATACCGACGATCGAATCTCGGGCAAGTAACAAACCGATGACAAAGGAACAACGTATGTTGTTGTGCGGTTTGACCGATAAAGATCTTCGTAGAATATGTAGGAACCAATATGGGCATCCAGGTCCGCTATTGGTTATTGACCGGAGACATGTCTCGGTCATGCTACATTGTTCTCGAACCGTAGGGTCCGCACGCTTAAGGTTTCGATGATGATTATATTATGAGTTTATGTATTTTGATGTACGAAGGTTGTTCGAGTCCGGATATGATCACGGACATGACGAGGAGTCTCGAAATGGTCGAGACATAAAGATTGATATATTGGACGGATATATTTGGACACCGGAAAGGTTCCGGAGAAGTTTGGAGCTCCGGAGGTTACCGAACCCCGGGAGGTATATGGGCCTTATTGGGTCCATGTAGGAGGAAGAGAGAAGGAGCAAGGGAAGGCGCGCCCCCAAGCCCAATCCGAATGGGGAGGGGGCCCCCTCCTTTCTCCTTCCCCTCTCTTCCTTCCTACTACTAGTACTACTTCCTAATACTAGTACTCCTTCCTTCCCCTCCAAATAAGATAAGGAAAGAGAGGAAACCTACTTGGAGTAGGTTTCCCCTCCCTATGGCGCGCCCCCCTTGAGGCCGGCCAGCTCCTCCCTCCCTCCTTTATATACGGGGGTAGGGGGGCACCCTAGGACACACAAGTTGATCATTGATCGTTCCTTAGCCGTGTGCGGTGCCCCCCTCCACGATATTACACCTCGATCATATTGTAGCGGTGCTTAGGCGAAGCCTGCGACAGAGAACATCAAGATCGTCACCACGCCGTCGTCTTGACGGAACTTCCCCTCGGAGCCTCTCTTGGATTGGAGATCGAGGTGCGTCATTGAGCTGTACGCGTGTCAAGAACTCGGAGGTGCCGGAGTAACGGTGCTTGGATCGGTTGGACCGGGAGGACGTACGACTACTTCCTCTACGTTGCTTCAACGCTTCCGCTTCGGTCTACGAAGGTACATAGACAACACTCTCCCCTCTCGTTGCTATGCATCACCATGATCTTGCGCGTGCGTAGGAAATTTTTTGAAATTACTACGTTCCCCAACATATTATAGATAACTCACGGACGCGATTACAAAAATAGATCACCAAGCAAGACTCGAAACTACTTGATATCTAAATTTCAATCTACTAGATCAAGATACTACTAAAAGGATCGAACTAATTAAAACGGTAAAGATAGGAGTGTGATGGTGATACGATACCGGGGCACCTTCCCCAAGCTTGGCAGTGGCCAAGGGGAGTGCCCATACCCATGTGATTATGTCCTTGGAAGTGATGGGGGTGGTGATGATGACGGTGGATAATCGCACATCGAGCGTAAAAGCTCCTCCAACTTGCGAATAATGCCCTTCAGTCCGGCAATATGATCCTTCAACAGAATATTCTCCTGTGTAAGATACTTGTTCTGTATGCGAGCTAACTCAATCATCTTGAAAGCTTCAATCTTTGTTGGAGTGAAAAGGTTAGGTAAAGGTTGAGGGAAGTCTTCTTCTTTCACCACCGGAGCTTGAACCTCCATGGCCTTCTTGATCCCTTCATCCTTGTTCATCTCTTCTAGTTCTTCTCTTTTCAGCTCTATCTTCAATAGCCAAACATCCTTGTCTTCGTTGTTGGAGGAGGGTGAAGTCATGGTGCTCTAAATTTGCAACAGAAATAGCTCGAAACGAAAACAGAGGATATTTGCGTGATACAGTGGTCAAAACCTTCGGGAGTATATATAATGAATTTTTACCGACCAAAATACGTAACGTGCAAGAAAACGGAGTTCGGGAGGCACACGAGGTGTCCACGAGACAGGGGGGCGCGCCCACCACTCTCGTGGGGGCCTCGTGTCCCTTTCGGACTACTTCTTTCTTCCTAAAATTCTTAAATAATCCAAAACTGATAAAAATCGCCATTAGAGTTGTTTTGGAGTCGGTTTACTTACCGTACCACATACCTATACCTTTTCGGAGTCTGGAACATTCTGGAAAGTGTCCCTTATGTATACCTCAGGGGTTACGGTTTCAATAATATTAGTTTCAACATTGATAGGATTACCTGAAATATAATGTTTAATTCTTTGACCGTTTACCACCCTCGGATTTGTGCCTTCGAAGTTGTTGATTTTTATAGCACTAGAACGATAGACCTCCTCGATAACGTAGGGACCTTCCCATTTTGAGAGAAGTTTTCCTGCAAAAAAATCTTAAACGAGAGTTGAATAATAACACATAATCTCCTACGTTAAACTCACGCTTTTGTATCCTCTTATCATGTCAGCATTTGACTTTTTCTTTGAATAGCTTGGCATTCTGGGTTCTCCATTCATCAAGTGAGCTAATATCAAACAACCTCTTCTCACCGGCAAGTTTGAAGTCATAATTGAGCTCTTTAATAGCCCAATATGCCTTATGTTCAAGTTCAAGAGGTAAATGACATGCTTTTCCATAAACCATCTTATATGGAGACATACCCATAGGATTTTTGTATGCAGTTCTATAGGCCCATAATGCATCATCAAGTTTTTCGGACCAATTCTTTCTAGATCTATTGACAGTCTTTTGCAAAATTAATTTGAGCTCTCTATTGCTCAACTCTACTTGATCACTAGACTGCGGATGATAAGGAGATGCTATTCTATGATTGACATCATACTTAGCAAGCATCTTACGGAAAGCACCATGAATAAAATGTGAACCACCATCAGTCATAAGATATCTAGGGACTCCAAACCTTGGAAAAATAACTTCTTTAAGCATTTTAATAGAAGTGTTATGATCATCACTACTAGTTGGAATAGCTTCTACCCACTTAGTAACATAATCAACAGCAACTAAAATATGTGTATAACCATTAGAGGCAGGAAAAGGTCTCATATAATCAAAGCCCCAAACATCAAATGGTTCAATAACAAGAGAATAATTCATAGGCATTTCTTGACGTCTACTAATGTTACCTATTCTTTGACATTCATCACAAGATAAGACAAACTTACGAGCATCTTTAAAGAGAGTAGGCCAATAAAAACCAGATTGTAGTACCTTGTGTGTAGTTCTATCTCCAGCGTGGTGTCCCCCATAAGATTCAGAGTGACACTTGCGTAGAATTTGTTCCTGTTCATGCTCAGGCACACAACGTCTAATAACACCATCTAGTCCTTCTTTATAAAGGTGTGGATCACCCCAGAAGTAATGTCTTAAATTATAGAAGAACTTTTTCTTTTGTTGGTATGTGAAACTAGGCGGTATATATTTAGCAACAATGTAATTAGCATAATCAGCATACCAAGGAGCGGTACGAGAAACATTGACGACCGCTAATTGTTCATAAGGAAAGCTATCATTAATAGGCAGTGGGTCATCAAGAACATTCTCTAACCTAGACAAGTTGTCTGCAACGGGGGTTCTCAGCTCCCTTTCTATCAATAATATGCAAGTCAAATTCTTGGAGCAAGAGAACCCATCTAATGAGTCTAGGCTTAGCATCTTTCTCTTCCATAAGATATTTAATAGCAGCATGATCAGTGTGAATAGTAACTTTGGAATCAACAATATAAGGTCTAAACTTATCACATGCAAACACAACTTCTATGAACTCTTTTTCAGTAGTAGCATAATTTCTCTGGGCAGTATCAAGAATCTTACTAGCATACTGGATAACATTCAATTTCTTATCGACTCTTTGCCCTAAAACGGCACCTACAGCATAATCACTAGCATTGCACATAATTTCAAAAGGTAAATTCCAATCAGGCGGCTGAACAATAGGTGCAGTGATCAAAGCTTTCTTAAGTACTTCAAATGCTTCTACACAATCATCATCAAAGACAAAAGGAATATCTTTTTGCAATAAATTAGTCAGAGGCCTAGAGATTTTAGAAAAGTCCTTAATGAACCTCCTATAAAAACCGGCGTGACCAAGGAAACTTCTTATACCTTTTATGTCCTTGGGACATGGCATCTTTTCAATAGCATCAACTTTGGCCTTATCAACTTCAATACCTCTCTCAGAGATCTTGTGCCCCAAGACAATGCCTTCATTAACCATAAAGTGACAATTTTCCCAATTCAGGACAAGACTAGTGCCTTCGCATCTCTACAAAACTCGATCAAGGTTGCTCGAACAATCATCAAAAGAGGATCCATAGACTGAGAAGTCATCCATGAATACCTCACAAATATTTTCACAAAAATCAGAGAATATAGCCATCATGCATCTTTGAAAGGTAGCAGGTGCATTACATAAACCAAAAGGCATACGTCTATAAGCAAAAGTACCAAAAGGGCAAGTAAAAGTAGTTTTAGATTGATCCTTCGCTGATACAGGTATCTGAGAGAAACCAGAATAACCATCTAGAAAGCAGAAATGTGTGTGTTTGGATAGTCTTTCTAGCATTTGATCAATAAAAGGTAAAGGGTAATGATCTTTCTTAGTAGCTTTATTTAACTTACGGAAATCAATTACCATCCTATAACCTGTAATAATTCTTTGCGGGATCAATTCATCTTTACCGTTAGGAACAACGGTAATACCTCCATTTTTAGGAACACAATGAACATGGCTTACCCATTCACTATCAGCAACGGGTTAAATAATACCTGCCTCAAGGAGCTTGAGTATCTCCTTTCTTACCACTTATTTCATCTTGGGATTTAATCGTCTTTGAGGATCTCTAACTGGTTTGGCATCTTTCTCCACTGAAATTTTGTGTTGACATAATGTGGGACTAATGCCCTTAAGATCATCTAGAGTATATCCAATAGCTGCTCGGTGCTTCTTCAGAGTTTTCAATAATCTTTCTTCTTCTTTCTCTAAAAGGTTAGCACTAATAATAACAGGATAAATTTCTTTTTCATCAATATAAGCATACTTAAGATTATTAGGTGAGGGTTTAAGTTCAAACACGGGATCACCCTTGGGTGGAGGGGGATCCCCAAGAATTTCAACGGGAAGGTTATGTTTCAGCATAGGTTCCTGTTTAAGGAACACTTCATCTATTTCCTCCCTTTCCTTCATAAACATATCGTTTTCATGGTCTAGCAAATATTGTTCTAACGGATCAGTTGGAGGAACAGCAATGGAATCAAGACCAATAATTTCATCCTTACTAGGTGGTTCCCTTTCACGAGGTTGTCTACTAAACTTAGCGAAATTAAACTCATGAGACATACCATCAATGCCAACAGTGACAATATTCTTTTCACAATTGATCTTAGCACTAGTAGTATTCAAGAAGGGTCTACCAAAAATAATGGGACAAAAATCATCTTGTGGGGAACCAAGAACAAGAAAATCAGCAGTTTATTTAACCTTCCCACACAAAACTTCAACATCTCTAAGAACCCCAATAGGTTTAATGGTATCCCTATTAGCAAGCTTAATAGTAACATCAATGACTTCTAATTCAACGGGTGCAATGTCATGCATAATTTCTTTATATAAATCATAAGGTATCGCACTAGCACTAGCACCCATATCACATAAGCCATGGTAACAATGATCTCCTATTTTAACAGAAATAACAGGCATGCCTACGACAGGTCTACGTGTCTTAGTATCAGGTCTAGCAATATTGGCAATCTCACCCAAGAAAGAAATAGCATGCCCATCTAAATCCTCATCCAAGAGATCTTTAACCATAGCAATACTACGTTCAACATTAATTTGCTCAGGAGGTGTATAAGCCCTAATATTACTCTTACGAACAACAGTCGAAGCTTTAGCATGATCCTTTATCCTAACAGGAAAAGGATGTTTTTCAACATAAGCAGTAGGTACAATAGGATCACTATAGGTAATAGTCTTTTCTTCGATAGTAATAGGTGCAACTACTTTCACTTCAACAGGAGGATTATATTTGAACCACTTCTCTTTAGGGAGATCAACGTGAGTAGCAAAAGATTCACAGAAAGTAGCTACTATCTCAGAGTCAAGTCCATACTTAGCGCTAAATCCACGGAAAGCATCGGTATCCATAAAAGATTTAACACAATCGAACTTAGGTGTCATACCTGACTCCTTACCATCGTCGGAACCCCAATCTTCAGAGTTGCGTTTAATTCTTTCCAATAAGTCCCATTTGAAATCAATAGTCTTCAGCATATAAGAACCAGCACAAGAAGTATCGAGCAGGTTGCGATTATCAAGAGAAAGCCGAGCATAAAAGTTCTGAATAATCATTTCCCGAGAGAGCTCATGATTGGGGCATGAATATAACATTGACTTAAGCCTCCCCCAAGCTTGAGCGATGCTTTCTCCTTCGTGAGGCCAGAAATTATATATGTAATTACGATCACAATGAACAAGATGCATAGGATAGAACTTTTGGTGAAATTCCAACTTCAATCGCTTATAATTCCAAGATCACGTATCATCACATAGCCTATACCATGTCAATGCATCTCCCTTCAAAGATAAAGGGATGACCTTCCTTTTGACAACATCATCGGGAATACCTGCAAGCTTAAATAATCCACAAACTTCATCCACAAAGATAAGGTGTAAATCGGGATGCAATGTTCCGTCTCCTGCAAATGGATTAGCTAGCAGTTTTTCTATCATACCTGAAGGAATCTCAAAGTAAATATTTTCATAAAGTTCAGTAGGTTGAGGAGAAACTCTTTGCTCTTCTGGTTGGGGTGAAGATACCCCAAACAAGCCCCTGAAAGGATTAGTTTCCATAGTGACAAGTAACAGAAAATTTCAGCACACTATATAAATGTTTCCTTACCAAGTTCCACTCACCAAAAGCGCTACACTCCCCGGCAACGGCGCCAGAAAAGAGTCTTGATGACCCACAAGTGTAGGGGATCTATCGTAGTCCTTTCGATAAGTAAGAGTGTTGAACCCAACGAGGAGCAGAAGGAAATGATAAGCAGTTTTTAGTAAGGTTTTCTCTGCAAGCACTGAAACTGTAGGTGATAGATAGTTTTGTGATAAGATAAATAGTAACGAGTAACAAGTAAATAAAGTAAATAAAGTGCAGCAAGGTGGCCCAATCCTTTATGTAGCAAAGGATAAGCCTGGACAATTTCTAATAATGATAAAGGAGCTCCCGAGGACACATTGGGAATTATCGTCAAGCTAGTTTTCATCACGTTCATATGATTCGCGTTCGGTACTTTGATAATTTGTTATGTGGGTGGACCGGCACTTGGGTACTGCCCTAACTTGGACAAGCATCCCACTTATGATTAACCCCTATTGCAAGCATCCGCAACTACAAAAGAAGTATTAAGGTAAACCTAACCACAGCATTAAACATATGGATCCATATAAGCCCCTAACGAAGCAACGCATAAACTAGGGTTTAAGCTTCTGTCACTCTAGCAACCCATCATCTACTTATTACTTCCCCATGCCTTCCTCTAGGCCAAAATAATGGTGAAGTGTCATGTAGTCGACGTTCACATAACACCACTAGAGGAAAAGACAACATACATCTCATCAAAATATCGAACGAATACCAAATTCACATGACTACTAATAGCAAGACTTCACCCATGTCCTCAGGAACAAACGTAACTACTCACAAAGCATATTCATGTTCATAATCATAGGAGTAATAATATGCATAAAGGATCTGAACATATGATCTTCCACCAAGTAAACCAACTAGCATCAACTACAAGGAGTAATCAACACTACTAGCAACCCACAGGTACCAATTTGTGGTTTTGATACAAGATTGGATACAAAAGATGAAATAGGGTTTTGAGAGGAGATGGTGCTGGTGAAGATGTTGATGGAGATTGACCCCCTCCCGATGAGAGGATCATTGGTGATGACGTTGGTGATGATTTCCCCCTCCTGGAGGGAAGTGTCCCCGGCAAAACAGCTCTGCTAGAGCCCTAGATTGATTCCGCCAAGGTTCCGCCTCGTGGCGGTGGAGTTTTGTCCCGTAAGCTTGCCCACGATTTTTTCCAGGGTAAAAGTGATGATATAGCAGAAGATGGACGCCGGAGGCCCACCAGGGGGCCCAGGAGATAGGGAGACGCGCCCTATATGGAGGGCCCCTGCCTCTCTGGACAGGTGTGGGCCCCGGCATATTTCTTCGCTCAGAAATTCTTATTAATTCCAAAAGGTTGTTTCGTGGAGTTTCGTGGACTTTTGGGCTGTGCGAAATAGGTTTCCAACGTTTGCTTCTTTTCGGCCAGAGTTCCACTGCGGCATTCCCCTCTTCATGGTAAACCTTGTAAAATAAGAGAATAGCCATAAGTATTGAGATATAATGTGTAATAACAGCCCATAATGCAATAAATATTGATATAAAAGCATGATGCAAAATGGACGTATCAATGCATAGCAACGAGAGGGGAGAGTGATGTCCACGTACCCTCATAGACCGAAAGCGGAAGCGTTAGAACAACGTGGTTGATGTAGTCGTACGTCTTCATGGCCTGACCGATCAAGCACCGAAACTACGGCACCTCCGAGTTCTAGCACACGTTCAGCTCGATGACGTTCCCCGTACTCTGATCCAGCAGAATGTCGGGGAAGAGTTCCGTCAGCACGACGACGTGGTGACGATCTTGATGTTCTACCGTCGCAGGGCTTAGCCTAAGCACCGCTACAATATTATCGAGGAGGACTATAGTGGAGGGGGGCACCGCACACGGCTAAGAGATCAAGAGATCAATTGTTGTGTCTCCAAGGGATGCCCCCCTCCCAATATATAAAGGAGTGGAGGAGGGGGAGGGCCGGCCCTCTCTCTATGGCGCGCCCTAGGGGAGTCCTACTCCCACCGGGGGTAGGATTCCCCCTTTCCTAGTAGAACTAGGAGCCCTTCCAAGTAGAAGGAGTAGGAGAGACGGAAAGGGAAGGGATACGGAGAAGGAAGGAAGGGGGCGCCCCCCCCCCCCCTCCCTAGTCCAATTCGGACTAGTCCATGGGGAGGGGTGCGGCCACCCTTTGGGGCCTTTCTCTCCTTTCCCGTATGGCCCATTAAGGCCCAATACGAATTCCCGTAACTCTCCGGTACTCCGAAAAATACCCGAATCACTCGGAACCTTTCCGATGTCCGAATATAGTCATCCAATATATCGACTTTTACGTCTCGACCATTTCGAGACTCCTCGTCATGTCCCCGATCTCATCCGGGACTCCGAACTCCTTCGGTACATCAAAACTCATAAACACATAATATAACTGTCATCGAAACCTTAAGCGTGCGGACCCTACGGGTTCGAGAATAATGTAGACATGACCGAGACACGTCTCTGGTCAATAACCAATAGCGGAACCTGGATTCTCACATTGGCTCCTACATATTCTACGAAGATCTTTATCGGTCAAACCGCATAACAACATACGTTGTTCCCTTTGTCATCGGTATGTTACTTACCCGAGATTCGATCGTCGGTATCTCAATACCTAGCTCAATCTCATTACCGGCAAGTCTCTTTACTCGTTCCGTAATACATCATCCCGCAACTAACTCATTAGTTACAATGCTTGCAAGGCTTATAGGATGTGCATTACGGAGTGGGCCCAGAGATACCTCTCCGACAATCGGAGTGACAAATCCTAATCTCGAAATACGCCAACTCAACATGTACCTTCGGAGACACCTGTAGAGCTCCTTTATAATCACCCAGTTACGTTGTGACGTTTGGTAGCACACAAAGTGTTCCTCCGGTAAACGGGAGTTGCATAATTTCATAGTCATATGAACATGTATAAGTCATGAAGAAAGCAATAGCAACATACTAAACGATCAAGTGCTAAGCTAACGGAATGGGTCAAGTCAATCACATCATTCTCCTAATGATGTGATCCCGTTAATCAAATGACAACTCATGTCTATGGCTAGGAAACACAACCATCTTTGATCAACGAGCTAGTCAAGTAGAGGCATACTAGTGACACGATGTTTGTCTATGTATTCACACATGTATTATGTTTCCGGTTAATACAATGCTAGCATGAATAATAAACATTTATCATGATATGAGGAAATAAATAATAACTTTATTATTGCCTCTAGGGCATATTTCCTTCATATATATGTCCATCTCTCCTTTGGATACTATTAAAAAAAAATTAAGTGATCTCACTTTCATCATTGTAGTCTTATTCCTTAAATACAAAACATGAACGGCATGCCCGAACTTCTGAAAAAACAATGGCTTTTGTTATACGCTTTCTTAGTTTAGCAATTTTATTTTTTTTAATATAATCTAGATTTTTCATTAATATATTTGTGACTTAGAAATCAAATTTGTTGAGACTATTTTTTTGTCATTTTCAGATTACTATGTGTTGTCCCTAACGAATCTGGGAGTATACATGCATCATCGATTCGTGGACGGGATTTGTTTTGTCTGTGAATATATTTCTTGTGGTTGTGTGCATCATGATTTTCGGTTGAGAAAAATAGTTCACGTACCTAGACGTATGCACTACAAATTGAAATACTGTACATAGATTTTAAACGAAGATGACAACCTTGGTCTGTGACATTGAGCCGTGATATATATTTTTGTATTATCTCCGTAAAGAAAAACTTCAGTTTGGTCACTGATCTTAGTTTGGACGTCCCTTTTTTTTTTATAATCCGGACGTTTGTTTCCCCTCGTAAAAAAACTGAGTGTCTCTTCTATTGTAACATGTTTGGGGTGATACAATTTCCTTATTTGTTTAATCCTTGATGTTGTAACATCTATGGACTCTTGGGCCTTGTATGTTGTAGAATTTACTTATCTCCTTAAATCCTAGACACATAATTAAGATCTAATGGTCATTTTAATGTATATATAACATAAGATCATCTAGTAACAACGGTGGCACTAGGTCACACCTCAATCCAACTTCCATCTCCTAGCCACCGTCCAACGGTTGTCCCCTAAAAACTCATTAGCGGAGGAGTGTGTATGATTTCCTACCGACCGCATTTTTCAAAAAGGGGTGCTTTATATTATTACTTAAAATGTTTAAGCATTACACCCGACCGCATACGATGGCAGAAAGATTGCAGAAGCATGGCTGACAACATAGTAGACACACAGAGCATGTACCTAACATACAGCTAGGCATTAGTGCAAGTATGAGAGCAATCAATTACGCACGGAAAGTCACTATCTTCTTCTTTTCTTCTATTCTAGTTTGTTCTTCTTCGGCTTTTCTGGTTTCTTCTACTTCCTCTTTTTTTTGTATTCGTGACATCCTATGTGCCACTTCTTGGCCTTTTGATGTGACTTGCCTTTCAACTACCACTAGCGCTTCCTACCGTTGCCACCGCCGCGCTGGGAACCAAACTCGGCCGCGAGAAGGTTGATGTCGGGGGTCGGTGTTTTTGCACTTGTGGTTTCCCTCACGGCGTGGGCGGACGTGCTTGTCCTTGGTGCAGGGTGGCCCGGGATCGCCTTGGAGATGGCTTGCTTAGCAATGCATGACTCATCCCTGAAGGTGTCGCTTAAATGCAACCAAACCTCTTAAATGCTTTTGGAATTCGCTCCCACATCAAGCTATAGAGCAAATTCTACGGTCCTTTCAAGGTGCTACATCGCGTTGGCAATGCCGCTTATCACCTACAACTACCTGCTTCAACCAGCATCCATCCAGTTTTCCAGATCAGTCAACTCAAAAAGCATATTGGTCCCCTGGTGGTTCCATGTGAAGATCTTCCATTGGTTGATCCAACGGGAAACATCAAGACTGAACATGTCTTGGTTCTTCAGACCAGGCAGATTCCCCGACGAAACCTAACAGTGGTGCAATGGCTAGTATAATGGGCGAACCTACCTCCTGAGGATGCTACTTGGGTAGACGCAGACTTCATCAAGCATACATTCCGAGGGTTCTTCAAGACAACGGTAGAGGGCTGGAGAAACGCAGCTACTTGAGGACAAGCAGCCTTTCAGAGGAGGGCATTGTCAGACTGAAGACCAACTTCTAATTCTCCAGTTATCCAACGACGCAGAACGAACCGGTTAAAGATGATCTAACGGCTCGTATCACTCGTCGTTCTGTAGCGTTTCACTACTTACCATTATTGTTCCGTTTCTTCTCTTGCCGGGCTATATAAGAGCCGACGCTCAGCGTTTGTAAGCATCTATTCCATTTGAGAACAATCTCTATTACTCCTTCCGTCCGGAAATACTTGTCATCAAAATGGATAAAAGGGAATGCATCTAGACGTATTTTAGTTTTAGATACATTTCTTTTTATCCATTTTAATGACAAGTATTTTCGGACGGAGGGAGTACAATACACTCATAGACAATAATACAGCTGGAAGGGATATTCGTAGCATATTCTACCTAACGACCCGATTTGCAACCCTAGATCGAGTTCATCTGCCTCAAATTCCTAAAACAAGGCAAAATAAAGAGTATGGTGAGAGTTTGCATTATCGCCTTGGTATGAAAAATGTATTTACTGTTTCTATTCCAGGAAAAGGAGGTGGCTTAGCGGTTTTTTGGGACGACCTTTATTCCTTGGAGTTGAACAAATATGGAGATCATTTTATTGACATGTACATCAACAATGGTGCTGGAACTAAATGGAGAAGCATTTTTGTGTATGGGGAACCAAAAGCGAACCAAAGGTATGTTATGTGGGAGCTACTAAGGCGAATTAAACCGCTTGGGGCTGGACCATGGTTTATGGCTGGAGATTTTAATGAGGCTATGTGGCAGAATGAGCATTTTTCTCGGGTAAAGCGGTCTCCCAAACTGTTGGCTAATTTTTGTGAAATTCTGTCTGAGTGCAATTTATTTGATTTGGGCTTTCATGGAGTTCCTTGGACTTATAATAATAAGCAGCATGGCAATAAAAATGTGAAGGTGCGGCTTGATCGAGCGGTGGCGTGCCCACAATGGTCGTCTATGTTTCCGGACTGCAAGGTCTCACATATTCTTAGCTCCAGGTCAGATCATTGTCCTATTCTTATTGAAATGTTGGGGGCTCCTCGCTCTGGAAAATTTGTTAAACAGTTGAAATACGAAGCATATTGGGAAAGAGAAGAGGCGGCATTGAAAGATCAGATTGAATCATGTTTGAATAATAGTTCGCACATTAATGATCTGGGAGATGTGGCAAATAATTTAAACAAGATGATGAAGTCTCTGCATGGGTGGGGTAAGGTTCATATCGGATATCTACCTAAAAAGCTTGAATCTGCTCGTAGAAGATTAAATGTGTTATTCAAAAGAAATGATCTTGAAGCAAGAGTGGAGAGGAAGAAAATCCTCGTAGAGATGGATGAGCTCCTGATTAAGGAAGAAATCAGGTGGAAGCAGAGATCTTGTGACAAAATGAAATGGGGGGATAGAAACACTAAATTTTTTCACAGAAATGCCACATGGAGAGCTAAGAAGAACAATATTTCTGCTATCAAAAGAAGTGATGGGTCTCTCTCAAAGGATTTGGAGGAAATTAAAGGTATCACAAATTCTTTCTTTAAGGATCTTTATTCCTGTGACTCTATGGTCAATCCGTCTCGTATTATATCACTTGTGAAACCGGTGGTGAATGAGAATATGAATAAAGATCTCTGCAAATAACTACTAGGGAAAACCCTATACACAGAACTTTAGCAGTAGCGTGGGTCAAAAAAGCACGCTGGTGCTAATTAGCAGTAGCGCGCCTGAGGAAACCGCGCTGTAGATAAAGATCTAGCAGTAGCGCGTCTTGCTGTAAACACGTTACTACTAAAATTCCCACGGCTTAGCCGATAGGCTACACATAGTAGTAGCGATCTATGACAAACCGCGCTATCGCTACTTTATTTGTAGCAGCGCGTTTTAGTATAAACTCGCTACTGCTAAAGGTTATAAAATTAAATGGAAAAAATGGAAAGGTAATTGAAAATGAAAAAAATAGAATAAGGTGAAAGGAAAAAAATAAAATGTGAAGAAAACTAAATGAAAAAGGGGAAAAAAGAGAAAGGAGTAGCAGTAGCGTGTATCACAGAACGCGTTGTAGCTAAGATAGCAGCAGCGCTTTTCCTAAAACGCGCTACTGCTACTTCTGACTTAACCACGGGGTTCGTCCTTCCCCACGCGGCCACTTCCCCCAAATCCAACTCTCTCCACTGTCGCCACCGCCGTCGCCCGTCGGCCGCCACGCGCTCTCCGCACCCTCTACGCCGCCCCCGCCCCCGACCTCAACGCCGCCCGGACGCCGCCCGACCCGACCTCGACTCCGGCCGCCATCCGCCAAGCGCCCGAGCCCGACCCGACCTCGGCGCCGCCTGCCCTCCCTCGTCAAGACGCACCCGAGGTGAGCACGCCCGCTCCTCCCTCTCCCTACCTCTTCCTAGGGTTTCTTTATATTTTAGTTGCATCAAATTAGTTAGGGTTCTTGTAAGAGTGGAAACAAATCGGATGCGGATGCGGCTCAAATGAGTTAGGGTTCATGTAAGGGTGAAAACGAATCAAATTTCTAAGATGAATCATAAAACGAGTAAAATTTGACCACTTATTTCACTTTATAGTTGGATAATTGAAATATCCGCTACCACTTTCCATCCCTATAGGTTCATCTAATTAGATGGTAATTAGGGCAGTAGTTCCTAGGTACTAATTAGTTAGTAAGAACTAGGTACTAATTAGGTACTAGAATATTTTTATTTATAGTAAGTTTATTTATAGTAAGAACTAGTTGAATTAATAGAACTAGTTAGTAAGAACTTGTTTGTATTTTTTAGTTAAAGCAATTTTTTCCGCCTCGACGTGGACGATGCCTATCCCGCATCCTCGTCGTCGAGTCGCCGGAGGACGACACCTGCTTGACTAGATCGGCCATGTCCGGGACTGGGCTCCGCCGGGATGGTACTGGGAGGCGCTACCTACCGGGGGGCGCAGGTTGGTGAGGAGCCAGCCTGTCGTTGACCCGAACCTTCTTTGGTGGTGGTCGCGTGGGCCAGTGACGATCCAGGGGGTCGAGGACTCCGCGGAGGTGGTGCGTCACCGTGTCTGTGAGGAGGACGCGCACGTCCGTCGCTACTTGTTTGCGTTGGAGCACAGGTCGTTCTCCAATACCTGGCAGGTTCTCTGGGGATCTCACTGGAGCTATGATCCCGTGATGGTTCCTTCTCTGTGGGTGTCCACCGCCCGCGCCGATGCCCGTCGTGTGCTAGGGTTTTAGTTGTATTAGTGATGTTATATGTATGACACTATTCGTGATGTATTAGTGATAATATTCGACGATGTACGGATGCATGAGATGATTTACTTTTGCTTATTGAATGCATGCTAATTTGAGTCCAATAAGATATTTTGAAATGTATATCTTGTGTTGCTCAATATCCAAGTGGCCGGTCATGTTTGCAAGTTACACCTCCGAGTGGCCTATGTTTTGCCGGAGTGTTGATTCATTTCCGTTCCGGCAAATTTCAGGCGCTCGATATGTCCTATTTTAGCAAAGGTCATGCGGATTTTTCCGCTAATTTTGGCATGACTTGTGCGAATATGTAGGAAATATCGAGTGCCCCGGATTTGTGTGTTGAGTATCTTGGTAGTTGTCTTGATCGATTTTCAATTAATGTTTTAACTATGAACATAGGAAATGTCGGCGATGAAAAGGAATTCGGTATTTGCAAATACTGCGAAGACGAAGCGCTGTCTGTCGACGGAATCTTCCTAGATGATGATAGGCGCTTGATATCAAGCTGGACAAGAACTTGAAGTGGATCTGATGAAGTCACAACGACAAGTCTTTTTCGTAATTAAGCATGACATCTGCTTCATTTGCTTCAACTTATATTTTTTACTATTCTACTAGCGTATCCTCTGCCATGCAAGAGTTTTGTATTGGACAAGATAGGTTTCAGTCATAGTATGGAGGAAAAAAAGTTTACTTGAAGACCGAGCATGGTTATATTTTCCATGCAAAATTATACAATTCAGACGACTACACCTATTTTGGATGCAAAACATGGCGAGCACTATGCAAGACTTATGCATTTGAGCCTGATATGGTTATCACCTTTGATATTCGTCCGGAAGATGATATTGAAGGTAATACCGACATCTGGGTCGATGTGCAGACGCCTCCAGTTATACCATTATGTAAGTTTCTCAACCATATTTATGTCTTTGATATTGTTTATTCAAAAATAGTTGACAACTAATTTGTATTGTCAGCTTATTTCGGTGCAAGCAAACATGTCCAGCACTTGGTAGACAGGACCGTATACTGTCCTGGGGCTGAACTCAACTGCGAGGAGCTCAGTCATTATATTTCATGGCTTGAGGATCTTGATACTGTCAAGACAAATTTTATTCCTGCATTTAGAATGTTAGTACTGAAAATGTGCGACCAATAGTGTTCATTATAAACTACGGTCACATCTATTTAGGAAGGATGGTAAGATTTTTAGTATTTGTCATCAGTGCATCTTTTCCATACATTATTTTTGAAGCTAAACTTCATTGCTAAGTATGTTACCATACGATGTTCTTCAACAGGGACTCCCGATGAATGTTGTGCCTTATGGGATCGAGACTAAAGGTACCATGAGTATTATCAGCTTACGGCCAAGATATCCTACAGATTACTTTAGTGCATTCAAGATTAGCGACGGATGCTTAATAGTGCAAGACTGGACCAAATATGTGATGGGGGAGCGCAGAGAAGTACTAGGGGGCAGCAAACAGATGCGCTACCCACGATTAGGAGACAGGTTCATCTCCATGCTCCAGCTTGATCAAGGAGGAGAGCTATACATGTTTTATGTTATTTTACCTAAGAGAGAGCAGTAGGAGTGATTAGCTAGCTAGAAATGAGTTTGAGGATGATGATGTGCTACACTATTACTACGATGATAAAATAGCTAGTGTTGGTAGTAATGACTATGATGATTATTATTAGCTAGTGTTAGTGGTGATTAAATAAATATTGTTGGTGGTAATGACTATGATGATGATTAAATAGCTTGTGCTGGCGGATTAGATTCAAGTGGAGGCAACATGTGGTGCACATCGAACGTACTACTAGTCCAAACTAGATCAAGTTTGGATTAGTAGTATACTTTTGACATGCACCACATATTGCCTCCACTTGAACCTAATCCACCTTCATCTGACACACTGTTATGGACATAATGATGTAAACCTCATAACTGGTACTGTACCAATATTTGTACGATGGCGCATAAATACACTAAAAATAAAAAAAATAAAAAAAATACCAGTAGCGATGGACAGAAAACACGCTGCAAGTAGTTACCTTAGCAGTAGCGTCGTACTGAACAAACGCTGCAGCTATTTGTCCTAGCAGTAGCGCGTGCGGGCACGCGTTACCGCTAAGCAATAGTTGCAGCGCCTTATTAGTAGCGCGCCTACCCGCGCTACTAGTGAGCACAAAACCAGCGCTACTGCTAGGGTTTTATGTAGTAGTGAACCTTTCTCTGAACAAGAAATTAGTGATGCTCTTTTCCAAATTGGGCCGTTGAAGGCCCCGGGATCAGATGGGTTTCCATCCGGGTTTTTTCAAAGAAATTGGGGTTTACTTAAGACGGATATTGTTCGAGCTGTCCAGCAATTCTTTATTTCGGGATGTATGCCAGAGGGGATAAATGATACAACTATTGTTCTTATTCCTAAAATTAAGAATCCCCAATCGATGAAAGATTTTCGACCTATTAGCCTTTGCAATGTTATATACAAAATTATCTCAAAGTGCCTTGTCGATAGGCTAAGACCGCTGCTGGATGGTATGATCTCCCCTACCCAAAGTGCTTTTATTCCCGGAAGATTAATTTCAGATAATGCTCTTATCGCCTTTGAATGTATGCACTCGTTGAATACTTTGAAAGATTCTCATGGAGAATACTGTGCATATAAACTGGACCTAGCTAAAGCATACGATCGTGTTGACTGGAAGTTCCTGGAATGTATGCTTCGTGCATATGGTTTTGATCCAATCTGAATTAATTGGATTATGACTTGTGTTACCTCAGTGAATTTCTCGGTGCGCTTTAATGGCCAGTTGTTAGAGTCTTTTCATCCTTCACGTGGGCTGAGGCAAGGGGATCCATTATCGGCGTACTTATTCCTCTTTGTTGCTGAGGCCCTCTCGCTATTACTCAATGATGCGTCAGCAAGAGGGGCTATCCAAGATTTCCGACTGAACAGACATGCTCCAGGTATATCTCATTTATTATTCGCCGATGATAGTCCCGTATTTTTTAAGGGTTCTCTTGATCAAGCTTTGGCTATTAAAGATATTTTGACGGCTTATGAGGAAGGTACAGACCAATTATTAAGTCCAGGCAAGTGTTCCATTTTATTTGGCAAAAAGTGTCCTATTGAGATCCAGGTGTCTCTTCTGGTTATCGTTAAAATCACGTGCGATGGGTTTGAGGATAAATACCTTGGCCTCCCAGTTCCAGAAGGTCGTATGAAGGCCGGCAAATTTCAATATACAAAAGATAAAGCTCTCAAGAGGGGTTCAGACTGGATCGAAAATATGCTTCTAGCGGGGCGAAGGAAATCCAGATTAAGTCTGTTATTCAGGCCATTATGGTCTATTCCATAAGTATTTTTAAATTCCCTATGACTCTTTGTGATGAACTATCTCAAATTATACGGAATTTTTGGTGGGGTGATGAGGAGAATAGAAGAACTCATTGGTTGGCTTGGGAAAAATTAACAAAATCAAAAGGTGAAGGGGGTATGGGATTTCGGGACCTCAGGGTTTTCAATCAAGCACTTTTGGCCAGACAAGCTTGGCGTTTATTGGTTTTTCCAGACTCTTTGTGTGCAAAGGTGATGAAAGCTAAATATTATCCTCATGGGCATCTTATTGATACTGACTTCCCTCAAGCGACTTCGCTTACATGGCAACGTATTGTGCACGGACTCGAGTTGTTGAAAAAGTGTATCATCTGGAGAGTCGTCGATGGTGCTAGTATAAATATTTGGAGGGATAATTGGCTTCCGAGGGATTCTGGCCTAAAAATTTCTGCTAAGAGGACCAGAACGAGGGTTAAATGGGTTGCTGATTTATTCATGAGTGGCTCAAGGAGATGGGGTGAGAATTTAATTAGGCATCTGTTTTACCCTCATGATGCGGAGGAAATTTTAGTTACGCATTCTGAATTTGAACGAGGGTGACTTCATCGCCTGGCACCATGAGAAAAATGGGTTGTTTTCAGTGAAGAGTGTGTATAGGTTGGCCCTGAATATTAAGGACTCGGACATGGCACCGGGGGACTCCAGTGTATATGTTAATGGGGAAAGGAGGCTCTGGAATATTATTTGGAAGGCTAATGTACCTCAGAAGATTAGAATCTTTGCTTGGAGGGCTGCATCTAATAGCCTAGCCGTACAAGTTAACAGAGTAAAACACCATCAAGCTATCCTAGGTACGTGCTCAATCTGTGGTGTTGAAGATGAATGTGTTTTTCATGCTTTGGTATGCTGTCCCAAGATACGTGCATTCCGTATGGGTTTGAGAGAGGTGTGGAATTTGCCGGATGAAGACATTTAATTTTAAACTGTTTGGGGCCGGACTAGATCGCGGGATGCCCCCAAATCCCTGTCCAATTGTTCGTCTCTAACCCTCCAGATCAGATCCAGGCTACGTCTGCGTCTCTCTCTCTTTTTCTTTTTTTCTTCTTTTTCGGAGGGCGTCTGCGTCTCTTGGTCCGCAACGCCGATCAATCCTTTGCTCCGGATGGCAGCAGCCGAGTACCGGGAAGGCAGGAGCAGTTCAAGTTCGGCACTCATTTTCTATGGGCCAAGGGCCAATGGCTTTGACCGTGAGTTCAAGTAATATTACCCTTTTTCATCTTTTGGGTTTGGCCTTTTCTTTACCTAATAATAAAGCAAATTGGATTTCTTTCGTTCGTCATGGCATTTTTCAGAAAAGTCCTTTTATTTCAGAGAAGTCAACCCGCAAGCCTGTTTTAAGTCAAAACGAATAGTTTTTTCGTATTTTACACAAAAGTCTCTGTGTTTTCTTGAAATCAACCCGCCGTTCGGATTTAAGTCACACCCGAACCGTTATTTTATGTTTTTCGAAAAAAAACTGACGTTTTAGGTAATTCATCCACGGATCATATGTAAGTCAAACAAATACTTTTTTAAATCATCCATATCTTTTAAACCGTAACTCCGATTTGAACATGTTATATATGAAATTGATTAGAAAAATATGTAGAATATGAATATGAGATCATTTTTACCTATTAAGTATGTTTAATATTATTTTGGAATATATTTAAAATATTGTTTTAAAAGCAAACTTATAATTTCTAGCGCAAGATCCATTTTTCATTCGTACCGGCGGCGATCCGGATTGTAAATAAACACCTCATTATAACCATATAGGCAAAAGAAAAACATCAATAACTACACATGCATACCTCTGAAAAATGTCGCAGGGGAAAACAACAGATTTCTCATCGCGCGCGCGCGAGAGAGAGAGAGAGAGAGAGAGATGCCTTAGGATTAACCATATTCAAACATGTTTTTCTATTGTTTTGTGTGAACATCGAGGCCATCGCCGACGAGGGTGAGAAGGAGGATAAGCGGCAAAACAAATATGATGCCTCACAAATATAAAGGAGATGGACCTATTGAGTGATGGTTGTTGGTTTAAGAGTGTGTGTTATGTTTTTTCTCCCGTTGCAACGCACGGGCTCTTTTGCTAGTGATTTCCAATACCTTGTACTCCCTCCGTCCCGAAAAACCATGTCGCGGCGGCATTTTTGCAAAAAAAAAAAACCTCTCGTTTTTCCCGACCAAACACGCGCTCCTCGTCCTCCTCCTCCAACAGAAGCAGCAGCTGCTGCTCTCCGTCGCCACTGCTTCGCTGCTCCCTGCCGCCGCAGCTCCCCTTCTCCCCCGCTCTCCCGCCGACGCAGCTCCCCTGCTCCCTCGCTCTCCCGCCGCAGCTGCCTCCTGCTCCGCCGTCGCGGCTACCACTCGCCTGCCTCCCCAAGCTCCCCCTTTCTCAAAAAAAATCCTTGATTTGGATCCCATGTTAGTCCAACCCACAGCTACCGCCGCGCTCTGCTTCCGCTGCGTCGGAACCGCCGCCGAAGAGCCCGCAGGCGCCGGATCCGGACCACCAACAACAACCTAAAGGCCGACGAGCAGCCGGGTGTCATCCTCGCCGTCGACGACGACGGTGCCACCGACGCCGCGAAGCGAGGGCGAGATCCTCCAGTCGGCCAACGTCAAGAGCTCGCGGGCCTCCTCGCCGCCCCTGCCTCGTTGCGGGCTCGCCACACCGCAGCTCTTCTTGTCCATTTCTCCCTGGCTTCACTGTTTGCGGCACAAGAGAAGGCCGAGGCCGCGCTCGCCGAGGGGGACGCCGTGCGGGCGGAGGCCCTCTTCACTGATGTCCGTGCTTGCTTGCTCTGGTTCCTCTCTCTCCTCAAAACGCCATGGACAAAACTGCAGCTCTCTGCTTGCTATTCTGATTTAGAAATGACTATGACTTGTTTGTGCTGCAGAGCATCGCCATGGACTGTATCATTCTTTTCAGCCGGCGGCCAATCTTTACATCTGTTTGGCCGCCAAGTACTCCATCTTGTACTGACAGAGAATGTGTTGTAAAGGTGGGCTGCATCTGGCCTACGGATGCAGGTCTGCTCCCCCTTGCTGAATTTGCCTGAAGAACTAGCTTGCCTCTGAGTTCTGACAGTGTAAATAGATTTACTCTGATGAGTGATGGTTTGGTCGCAATTGTGCAGGTGTAAGGCGAAAATAGCGATTGGGGATAATGCCGGCGCCCTCGCAGATGCCGAGGAAGCGATAAGGATAGCTCCCAAATTTCCTCAGGTAAATTGAACTCCCTGTCTTGTTCATAATATTAAATCCTTAGCTAGCTATGGCGTATTGTTACGAATTGGATGGTTTAGTGTGGCCATTTTCTGTCACAAACCTGTGCAAATAAGCTTTGCGTTAACTGAAGAAAGCCAGGATGGGTACCTAGTGCAGTGAAGTGAACTGAAAAAAACCATTCAGTATGCTTGACCATGAGTGATGAGTCCATGACTGGTTAGGGGTTCAAGGTTGCAGCTCGTTGTAGAGACAGACATCAACTGATCTCTGAGAGACAGACACCAGTTGTTGTTAGATTTTCAAGATGGATTGCATCATCAGTTGTAGAGACAGACATCAACTTCTAGACCTGTAGAGACAGACATTGCAGCTCGTATATGCCACACTAAACTTCTAGATATATGCTTGACCAAAAGGACTCACCGGTATATGCCACACTAAACTCCAACAGTATACTCCATGTGTATAGTGCACTACAGGTTTAGCATAAAAAACAAAACTGCATTCCAACAGACTTCAGTGGGTTTCTTTCTACCTAGCTTAATTAACCTTTCAGTTAGTATACGGCTGTACTTATATACTAATAGCTAATTAAGAAGCTGGGAAATATATACTGATAGCTAATTAGCCAGGACCTTGAGATGGATTAATCCAGTGCTACTCCTCTCATTATCTAATCTATCCATGCTACGGCTGCATATTTATTTACTGTACCAAAGATGGTCTTTCTTATTTTAGCTGATCCATCCCATGTGATCTGCTAGATTTTAGCATCTGTATTGATGAACCTTGGATGAAACTAAAGAAAAACTGGAAGTGTCCTTGATAGCATGAAATGGACCTCTTAAATAAATAGAAGCGATTTCTTGTCATCCACTGTCCATTTATTTGTTCCATGCTGATAGCTTTGCTGATTTAACATTAATTAAGAAAACCAAATTAGTACTGCTCCAGCTTACCCAAAACTTTAGAACATGTTCAGTAGTCTTCAGTTAACTCCATACAAGGGACTCTCCTTTTTTACTAAAGCTAGATTGCAATTGCAGTAGAAGATAATCTCATACCATATCATCTACTGATGATATGGGATTAGCAAAGGCCTTGCTTGCCTCATTAGTTGTTGTAGTTGTCAAGCAAAAATTTCAGTCCACTAACCCAAATTAATTCAAATAACTAAAATTAATCCAAATCAATTCAATAATTCAAATAAATCCAAATAACCCAAATTAATTCAAATAACACAGATAATTCAATTAATCCAAATAACCCAGATAATTCCAATAAATTCCAACAAGGAGTTGATATACAAGGATTAGACAAGGTATACACAAGGACATGACATAAGGGCCTCTTTGTCCCCTCTTGACACAAGATTACACAAGACATACACAAGGAGCACCTGACTACATGACATAAGGGCCTCTTTGTCCCCTCTTGACTACTTTCTTTTCCTTTCTCTGGCCACTTCTTCCCTTCCCTTCCCTTTACTTTTCTTTATTTTCGCTTCTCTAGCTAATTCTTTCCTTTCATTTTCTTTTCCTATTGCAATTTGCATTTCTTCTATAATGGCCCTAGTATCAACAACTACCTGATTGTCGCAATATACACTGGTTATTTCCATTCCAGCATTCTGAAAGCGATCCTTGTGCAAGTGGGGCAACTTATATTGATTTCCTCCTTTGTCTTTCATAACTTCAAACATAACTGCTTTTAATGTGATAAAGCTTCTGTGCAACTTGTCGGGATCGTAGTTCTCGAATTCCTCTTCCACACCCTGTACCAATTCCTGGATGTTTGTAGGTGACCTGCAGTCGGTTAGAGACTGGAGAGAGTTATGGAAGCAGAGGTCCAAAAAATTTAATTCAGGGCTATATGGGGGTTGTTGTAGCAATCGGATGTCAAGATCAGTTTGTTCTACAGCTTCTTGAAAAGCTACATCATTGGGAACTGGGAAGGACATGAGGCTTTGCGTTATCCTGTTGGATGAATATTGTTGCTCCCTCATCATCATCAGGCCACTTATCCTGAATTGCCGGGATAACCTTATTGATTAGATGATCTCTGCACACAGGCCTGGTTACTTTCACTGATGTCAACACTTTTGTTCCCTTTGTTCTGTTTTGACTTGTCCGCTTCGCCTCACTCTCTTCAACGAATGCCCAAATGCTGATCTTCCCATCGAATGTTAGCTCCCCCTCATTGTTATATCAAGGCCTAGAAACAGCTGTTAGGAACATTACCTTCCCAATGCTGTGAGTGTTTGACACGGTGCGCTTCGGTTCAGGTTCTCCTGGAAGTACATAGTAACTATTCTTCACGCTCGTCATGTCAAACCATTTTTCATCGATGTGAACCATATTCGCCATTGGTTTAAACATAGCCCGAGAAGTTGAGATTGAATTGTCATCGACCATGGACATACAAAATTTCAATCTCGCAAGCTTGTTCTCTAGCTTGAGGTGAGGCTTCACGGTGCTTGTGATGCGGTTGAGCTCATTCAACTGGAACCTCTTATGTAGGGTCGATCGGGCCACACCTAGAGACCGTGCCAGAGATCGAATTGTCCTTCTTTTATTCAGTGGGATTGTTGAGGTCCTCGCTAGATCCAGCTCCTTTCTCTTTTGGCCAGATCTTCGTGGCTTCTTGCTTGAGACATCTACTTCTTTGCCATCGGCAATTTGCTTTCTGTCATCTTCCTAGATTCTTTCAACAGATCGTACACTTATGTCCAACAGGTTTGAGACTAGCAGCTTGTCGTCTTGTTGAACAGACCCATCTCTAAGCTCGATTACCAGCAAGGCGAAGTAAACACCATGCCTCTCCTTATCTGACAATTCTCTTCTTTTCTCTTGAAGTATCCAATTCATAACTTCATCCTCTTCCTCTTGAGCTTTATCCTCTTGCCCTTCATCTTCTTGAGGCATCCAATTCATAGCTTCATCGTCTTCCTCTTGAGGCATCAAGTTCAAATCCATAGCTCCATTATCTGCCACTTGACGTTCCTCCTCTTCAGGGATCCAATTCAAATTAATACCTTCGCCGTCTTCCTCTTGAGGCATCAAGTTCAAATCCATAGTTATGTGTTCCTGCCATCAATGACAAAAGATGAGTACACCATAACAAGAATATACACACACAAAATGAGTATGCAAGTCAAATAAGAAATGCTGCCATGGCACCATTTCTGGTTTGGTTGCCAAGGTAGCCAAACAAGAAATGCTGCCATGGCACCATTTCTACAAATGGCTGCCATGGCACCATTTATGGAAAGGTTGCCATGGCAGCCAAACAATTTGCTCTAACCATATGCCATTTTACTCTAGTTTGGGGTATTTTTTGTAGCAGTACCACATGATCAGCAGTACACAAGCTTTCAAACTGCATTTGTGCACTGCATTTGGATAGGTTCATAACTGAATTTTCTGTGCAGTAGTTTAAATGAATTCTAGGGAGTATCATATTTATTGAAACATTTGCAAACACAGATCATGGTAGCAAAACATCCATGCTCAGTATGACATCAATCTTGTGCATCCATGCTCAATAGACTAAATTTACTGTCAAAACTGAGCATTTTTAGACTAAAGTTTACTATCAATAGATGAGTACTGCAATTACCTTATGCTAAGATTCAGACTAAAGTTTACTATCAAAACAAAATTTACTCCTGTTATGACTGATTTATCTCAAGTTCCATTGCTATGCAGTGAAGTTCCAACATGCATGCATTTGTGTTTGATGAATCCCCTCCATCACTGAAAAGAATTTAGTTAACACTATTTTTGCAGAATTGTTGTTTTCAGTTAACTGAAATTACAGTGATTATCTCCCTAGCTACTGTTCTGGCAAAATTGTTGTTTTTTAAGAATTGTTGTTTTTGCAAAATTGTTGTTTACACTACTATTTTCAGTTAACTAAACTGGCAAAGATTATGACATGACAAGTGTCAAACAGTTCAATTTATCTTGCAAGTACAATTTGACCAGATTATATACTGCAATTTTGTTTCAATTAGATGATTAGCTTACTGGAGTACAGTTAACTGAAGCCTGAAACCTGACATACAACACACAACATGCTTAGTCCCTCTTTAGTTCATTCACTTCACATCATTCAACTTTAGAGTTGTGATTCATGATTTGGACATGTGGGTGCCCTCTCTTTTCTTTGTAATTTTAATTGGGAGTAAATGACAAAATTACAGGTCATTTTTTGAGAGTGGACTGTTTTCCATTATGTTTCTGCTTCAATCTGGATACCATCTTAATGTCATCTCTGAATGAGTACAGTATTAACGATCATTATTACAGGAAGCAACAGCAACACAAAGAGATTACACTGGATGTCTACTCCTTATGCTTGCAGCAACAACATCACTAACAGATTACAACAAGGAACAACAACAGTTGCTACAGATCAATCTACAAATCAGAGATTACACTGTACCTTCTTCTTTAGAGATGATCAGCAGCGAAGAACAGCAACGCAGCACGAGCACGAGCTCCACCGGCAAGCATGGAGCATGGGCGAGCGTGCACGCACCTGAGCTTGGGTGGCGGCGGCGCCAGTTTTTGGTCACCGGAGGAGCTACTGACGAGCTCCAATGGAGGCGGCGGACCACCACGGCCAGGAAAACCAGCAACCAATTGACATCGAAAAGAGACACGAGGACCCGAAGATCACCACAAAGCTGTTGAGCAGCTCGGGAAGCGAGGAGGAGCGATGGCGTTGAGCTCGTGTCGCGGAATCGGCGGCGGAGTGGGAGGAGGCGGGATCGATTCCGTCGATCCACGGCCTCCCAGCAAGCGTGGCTCAAGGAGGGCGTATGTATGGACGAGGCGGAGCTCTGGTATGCTCGGGGAGGACTAAGGAGGTGCGACGGCGCCGAGCTCTGTCCGACGCCTTGTGTCGGCGTGGGAGGAGACGAGCTCGTTTTTGGAGTGTGGGGAGCTCCTATGCAAAGTAGCGACCGACAATGAGGGAGAAGCAATGACGACGGGCAAGGCGTGACCGTTTTTGCTAACGCGGAGATCCACCGACCCGAGCCTGGCGGCGAGATCTTCCAGCGCCCGAGCTGCAGCGGGTTGATTTTAGAGAATTCAAAGTTGCAGAGGGGTGTTTTTGTAAAAAGTGTGATAGTTCAAATTTGAAACCCCTTGCGACATGTTTTTCGGGACGGAGGGAGTAGTAGTTAATATTATTCTATTTATCTTTTGTATACTCTAGATGTTCTGTGTTCCAAGATCTAATTCATGTTTTCATCAAGAGAACATAAGTCTAGTTACAAAAAGCGCAAGAAGAAACCAAAGATTAGAGGATTTAACTACAAAAGGGACCATTTTAGATTTTGGCACAGGGCCTTCGATTTTGCCGGCCCGGCCCTGGTGTCTAGTTACTTTCTTTTTTCTTCTTATTGTGTGTCTTCTCTGTCTAGTTTTTTTTTTCTTTTCCTTTTAGTCTTTTCTTTTCCTTTTAGTCTTTTCTTTTCCATTTGCTTATATTTTTTTCTTAAAATCATGAACTTTTTCAAATTCATGAACATTTTCTTAAAATTGCAACAAAAAAAACAAACCTATGAACTTTTTTTCATCTTGGTAAGTTTTTCCAAATTTGTGAACTTTTATTCAAATGATGAACTTTTTTCAATTTCGCAAACTTTCTCCAAAATTTGTGAACTTTTTTTCGAGTACTGAAATTGAACTGGCCTCAATTCGTGAACCTTTTCTTTTCAGTTTTCTTAAATTCATGATTTTTCTTACAAAAATTGTACAGAATAATTTTTAAATATCCGCGTCTTTCAAAATTGCTCACAATGTGAATACCTTTTGGATTTATGATTTTTTAACAGGACATTTTTTGATACTCCGAACATTTTTTTTAATTTACAAACCTTTTTTTAAAATTGTGAACATTTCGTGAATTTTTGAAAACTGACTAAAAATATGAACAAAAATTCGAAGGAGGACAAAATTTCGAAATTCTCAACACTTTCTGAATTTTTAGAACATTGATTAATAAATATGAAAAAAAATGAAATTTAGAAAAATAATTTTTAACATGAAATAATTCGCAATTCCAGAAAAAATGAAAAATAGAAACAACAAAAAGAAAAAAAAAGGGAAAAGTCAAAGAAAACTGAAAATAAAAGAAATAGAATAAAGAAAATAGGAGAGAAGATAAAAATAAAAAGGGAAAAGGAAAAAACACGATTCAGGAACCCCTTAGAAGGTTCTCAAAACTGAAAAAAATTAAGCCGGGAAGCTGAGGTTCCCAAAACAGGGAGTACTATTTTTTGCAACTCTTTTTAGTAAACTTCTTTTGAAAACCTGCAGAATTATTCATATTCGTGGACATTTTTAAAATCGATGAACTTCTTTAAAATCCATGAGCGCCTGGGCTATAGTCTCAATTACAACTCACTCTCATCAAATAGCACTCAGGCAAACAATGACTCAACCTAAAGGTATGGGTGGTTTAGGTTTCAAGGACTTTGAATTGTTCAATCTTCCCATGCTAGCTAGACAAGCTTGGAAGTTGTTGCAGCACCCCGATACCCTATGTGCCAAAATCCTAAGAAGCATCTACTACCCGCAGTCTGAACTTCTAGAAGCTACTCTGGGTGGTCATCCCAGCCAAGTGTGGAGGGCTGTAGTTGAAGGCAGAGATATACTGAAACAGGGATTGATCAGAAGGATCGGGAACGGAGAGACAACATATATATGGCGGGACAACTAGTGTCAGAGCTAATCGACCATACATCCGCATCTTGGGACCGCGCGAAGGTAGAAGCTACCTTCTTGCCGATGGACACTCGAGTTATCTTAAGCATACCACTATGTACCCGTAACTTGCCTGATTTCTGGAGCTGGCACTATGAGAAGCACAGAGTTTTTTTCGGTCAAATCCGCTTATCGTATGTTAGTGGCCACTAAGCAATGAAGAGAAGCTTGGCTTGATGGAAATCCCGGCTCCTCAAATTCAAATGCTGAGGAAGGTACGTGGAAAACTCTATGGAAAACGTCCATCCCGGCAAAGGTGAAAATGTTTTTGTGGTGACTATCTAAGCACTCCTTGCCCACAAACGACATACAAGCGCACAGACATATGACTGATTCGGCTAATTGCGGATTGTGTGGAGCACCAGATTCGTGGAGGCACTCGTTGCTGGAATGTGCTGCATCCAAATGCGTGTGGGTATTGATCGATGATGAGCTGGTGCATAAAATGATGATGTTGACGGAACCTACTGCCAAACACTGGTTGTTTTCATTAATGGACATGTTGGAGCACGATAAGCTTGTGCTCCTCTCCGTCACTTTATGGGCGATCTAGTCAGCTAGGAGGAAAGCAATACACGAAGGATCTTTCGAGTCCACAATCTACTCAAGCATTCATACGCAGGTTCATCAACGATTTACAGATAGTATCAGTTCAACAGAAACCTGCACCGGTTCGGGTGCCTGCACCTGTTACTCCAGCCCGCCCAAGAGCCAAGGCCCCACCGCCGGGGTTTGCCAAGATCCACGTTGATGCTGCTATCAGGCATGAGCGAGGTGGAGCGGTAACAGCTGTTTGCATAGATGAAGGAGGAAACTATCTGGGAAGCTCGGCGCTGGTTATTTACGGTGTGAGCAATCCAACAAGACTAGAGGCAGTAGCTTGCAAGGGCCTTGGCGGAGGATATGAATCTGACAGATTGTGTGATCTCCAGCGACTGCAAGCAAGTGGTGTCCGATATCGCGTATGGAACCCCAGGGGTCCATGGGGCAATCATAGCTGAGATTAGGGCGAAAGCCGCATTGCATAATTTCAAGTTTATTTTCGAGGAACGTGCTGTTAATTATGAAGCACATAGATTAGCTCGTTTTTCTCTTTCATAGGGTCTGGGTCGCCACGTCTGGTTTGGCACCCCCCATGACCCTCGATGTATCCCACATCATGTGGATTTCGGTGATGAATAAATGAATATTTCACCCCTCAAAAAAAGGTATAGGATTTTCCGTACAAAGGTTGCCTACTTGGGCCAAATCCTAAGTGGTTTTTCTATTTACTTTCTTTTTAAATTTTCTTTCGCTTTTCATTTTTGTGTTAATTTATTTTTCTCCTTATTATTTTTAAAAATATTGTTCGCAACACCTAAATAACAGTTTTAATTAACTGTTATAAATTATGAATTTATTCTTTAAATATTTATTAAATACTTTTAAAATAAAGCATTTATTTTTAATTTTATCTCTTTGTATTTATTAATTATGTTAAAAACTGAAAAAAAAATATAAGTACCTTTTTAAATTATGATTTTAAATACTTTTTTCCTTCAAACATCACATGGATGTACTTACAACCGGTTGAGAAGATGCCGACCTTTCCTCAAAAGAAAAAGGGGGCTAGGCTATAGAAGCATATTGATTTAGTGGATGGTGTTTTTTTTCTCCTTCTAACAGGAAATGGGACAAAATCATGGTGGCTATGGCTTTGTTGTACTATACTGAAGGCTGCATTAGTTTATGAAGCCCTGTAGCTTCAGTGACAAGCATGGCGTGATGACGGAGGGCGTGAGTTTTATTTAGAGAAGTTCCCACTTCTCACTTTTTTGAATTTTGCAAAGTTAAGAAATCCTTCTAGTATTGTACTACAGATATTAATAAACTAGCAGCATCTGATGCTTTAATCAATTTGTACATTTTGTTGGATCTTCACTTGTATGTAAACAATTTGAACGACCCACACATGCATGTAAACAGTAAGGCTTATGTAAATTTTGTAGTCTGAACTTCGAATTTGAATCAGAGTTGAACGTTAGCTTTGAATCTTGCAAACCCCATATGTGATCTCTGAAACTTATTATACCCAATTCAGGTGTGAAGCTATAGTAATTGTTCACAACATCTGTCCGGAGATAAGCAATCTCTCGTCCGTGATTCATTTATTCATCTCTACTCCATAGTGATAATTGTTATAATCTGTGTGCTTAATTCAGAGGTGGTATTCTATCTACTGCCGACACCTAGCCTTTATATGTTCTAGGTGTGGTTCTATTACCAAATTTGGTCCTAATTTATTTAGAAAAGTGAAAACTTATGTTTTCAATATACTCCCTCCGTCCGGAAATACTTGTCATCAAAATGAATAAAAGAGGATGTATCTAGAAGATACATCCTCTTTTATTCATTTTGATGACAAGTATTTTCGGACGGAGAGAGTACAAGACTAAGATATTGACTATTTAAATTACATTTGTAGCCCGTGCGTTGAGAGGGCCACTTTGCTAGTTACAGAGAATAATAAGTAAGTGTCATGCATGTTTATTATTGAACCGCTATGTACCCCATTGAGCACTGGTGCCTTGATGAGCATAGTTGCTACTCGCAGCAGTTCTGGCTCATCATCCTCTCAACTGAGCACAAGTGTCCTCTTTCCTGGTGTCTCCTACTCCCTAATACTTTTAATTTCACATCCTCCCCTTCTAGTCTCGACCTCTCACCTCCCATCTTTTTCATCAGTGGTAGATTGTTGAGCTTGCTGCCACATGGTTATCTTGATGATTGGGGTATACTCTTTTTTGCATGATTTGATGTCATTTCTTTGTAAATTATTAACATATCCCTATGCCAATGTGATTTTGATGCTTCACGACTGGTTTGATTTATTGTCTTGCATACCACCGGTTGTTGGAATGTGAGTTCACCAATCATTCTGTACCAAAAACACGGTGTATCTGTTTCACAATTAATTGGAATTTTATTCTACATGCTTGGATGCTTCTGTGTCACATTTCCTATGTAAATGTTCGAAGCAAATTAAATTGGATGATGTGGCAACGGCATGGTTGAACCTTGACTGGTGGTGGTGCGAAGACAGTGCATCAAACTGGTGATTTTTTGTCCAAAAGGACCCCCTGCCGAGATGAATTGCCAAAAAAGACTACCTCTGGATCAATTTGACAAAAAGGACCCCCTCAGCGGTAGCGGCAGGCGCGGCAGGCGACACGTGGCACCTGCCGCCACGCCAGGAGGCGGCGGGCCCTGCTGCCACCGCCGGAGGCGGCCACCCAGCCAGAACGGCTTTCCTCTGATTACACCGCGCCGCGACGTGTGAGCTAGGCCAGGTGGGCCTGCCGCCACCGGGCGGCGGCCTCTCGTGCCCATGCAGCGCCCGAGCCGACAGGCCAACTACCACGCGCGACGAGACAGCGGGCCCTGCCGCCACCGGGTGAGGCGGCCGCGCGCTGCATGCGGACCCGACAACCGGTCTGTTGCAGATTATTCTGGCGCTGATTCCGGCGTAAACTTCCCTCATTCCCAGCGCGTAATGACGCATTTAATTTCACGGGCTCGCTGTTGCAAACTGGGCTTATTCCCACCAGCGGAGGGCGGCGAATTTCACAAAGGGAACTGTTGTGCCGACACTACTGGGGATGCTCCTCCTTTATATAGTATCGTATGCTCGTGCGCAAGCACACTCTGCCCTCCTCTTCAAAACTCATTACAAATTTCATTCGTGATTTAGGGTGATTTAGAGTTGGATTTTGAATATGCTGAAGTTGAAGAAAAGATAGACGAAGGTAAGATCTATCCATTTTTGTTGGTTTGGTTCACATGCATGTAGTTTGTACTATTTTTGTTTAGTTCATAACTATGTGTTCTCTATTGTGGTAGGTATTATTTCATCAATTTTTGGAGTCATTTAGTGCTTCAGGAGTAGGATTTGTGTAGCGAAGTGAACTACGAAGTTGAAAATCAAGGTATGAGCTTTGCAATACATTTATTTATTTGTGCATCCAGGGTGGTAATTAGTTCGTCCTTTAGCTCGTTATTAGCTATGTGATGGTAGTGCTTAGAGGTTAGAAATAATTTCAGACGAGAGATGTATCATTTAAACTATTTTTTGAAATAGTAGGTTGAAAATGTTGCATCAATGTTAGGTGCGTCCATTAGTATTGACATGCCTGAAATCTTAATACGGTAATTAAGAAAAAATTGTATTGTAATTGTTTATTGCATGCGGTATGTTATTTTATGTGGTATGTTATTTTATGTGGTATGTTTATTAATAAGTCTATAGTTAGGAAACCGTAGGTCTACTTTGTTATGTCGCAATAATCTAAATTTTATATGTTAAGATTAGGTGCTAATGTACTTAATGATGTATGTAATTAGGTAAAATAATTCATCTTAGTAGCAAACAAGGAGGAGAAGACGTGATTGAAGAAATTGTGTTTCCATTTTCGCTGTCCCATTTTGAGGTGATGAACACATACATGGAAGTACTATTTTCATACTTTTGTTAGCATGAAGAAAAATCCGTGTGTAATATTGATGTTAATGTGATAATAGGTTGACTCCGTTCATATAGTACTGGCGACGGATATTTATTGGAACTATTTTGACGCTTAATTGCATTCGTAAGCACATCCATATTGGAGCTAAGGTAAAAAATGACACTGTAATTTTGTTAATATTTTTTGTATAATGTACTATTGTGAATAATGTGCATGCTGCTGTAAATATTATTATTTGTAGATAAATGATTGTTATCGTATGATGTGAAAAAAATTATATAAAGCCAAAAGAAATTAAATGGTTTACTCATATGATATTAAAATGTTATTATCGTACTATTATGTTTACTGGTTGTTTGGATAGCGAGTAATTACCATGGGTTTTGTCATAACCTGTTGTGAGAAAAATAGTTTTTAATAATAGTCGTATTTTCAAAAGCTTAGTTTTTGCATGTTATGAGAATCAATTTAGGATATTTTTAGTTAGAGAAAAGCAAAGAGAGTTTTAGTTTGTGACGCTCGTAGACGAGTTTGAGAAAAAAAATCTCTAAATACCTGTTAACCAAACAACCCCGAAAAGTCTAAGCAAATGATTCTAAAAACAAAATGAATATTTGTAACGAAAATACGATTATTATTAGTCGTCTGATATGTAAATATTGTCATCGTACTACTACTAAATGTTCAGTTACTAATTGTTTGAAATGTAAACATGTATTTTGGTTAGGTACTATGGAAAATTTATTAGTGTACTATGGGAACGTCTTACGGGACGGTCCTTTCGGGGTGGATGTGTCCTTGTGCGAGTCGACTACAGTTGTAGTTAGAGACATGGTGAACGTGGGTTACGCAGCTGCCAGAAGGTGCATCCGAGCGGTGTTTGGCCCAGGGATGCAGGGGGGAAAACGACAATGGAGGCCTTCATCGCTGACGGAGCAAAAGATGGTACAGCTGCCCGTTGGGGTTTGCGGCCTGTCACAGGTGATCAGTCGTGGGGGTCGTACATGAGGTTTGCAAGCAATCCCAATAACCCAGTGTTTGGTCAGCCGATGGTGTATGTGGAGTTCATTTCATCATCGATGTTGCGGATGCGATGCGAGGCGGTGAGGTCGAGTTGGCCATCACATCAGCCCCTAGCATCGGCCCATCGAAACCGACGGGCGACCAGCCTGTGTATGACACATGATATTGGTCTGCGGCCGTTGACATGAGTGAACACGTGGAAGGATTGCTGGAGGCGCTGGATGATGACGATCACTCTTCCGCGTCTTCCGAGTCAAGCGAAGAAGAAGATGTTCCTCCCCAGAGGGCGGTCACGACGTCACTACAACCTGAGTTTTTACAGGATATGAGCATCACAAATGAATTTCACTCTGTTTCTGGCCTAGAAGCGGGGAGTCTGGAGGTTGGGCAGGTTTTCCCAGACAAGAAGTCTGCTTACCAAGCAATTAATAGGTATGCAATCGCCCTCCACCGCCAGCAAAAAGTGAAGCAGTCTGATAAAAAAGAGTTGAAGGTCATATGCATCCACACCGCGAAAGGTTGCCGCGGAAGAGTTCTCGCTAGACTGAAGCCTGGGGTATGTCAGTCATGGCATATCACAAAAATAGTGCAGCATAGCTGTGAGCAAACTGGGACTCTTTCAAATCACAGCAATGTGACGGCAAGATATGTGGCACAGGTGATGGAAACAATTGTGCAGGGAAGTCTCAACATTAGTGTTAGGGCTTTGCAAAAAGATGCAGAAGATCAGATTGGCTTTCCTGTCAGCTACAACAAGGCTAGCCGTGCGAAGAAAAATATATTCAAGAGCTTGTATGGAACCTATGAGGAGGCCTATTCTTATGCCCCCAGAATGCTTCATCAGATAGCAAGTGCTAATAGGGGGACTCAAGTTTGGCGGAGAGAACGTCAGAACCCAAAGAACCCGGGTGAGCTAATCCTGGACCGCTTATTCTGGGCATTCGCCCAGACTATACAAGCCGAACCTTTGCCGCGCCGGTATTATCGATTGATGGTACCTTTCTCCTTTGGAAAGTACAAGGGCACACTATTGGTGGCGATTGCGGCAGATGCAAATAATCAGCTTCTTCCTGTTGCATACGCACTGGTCGAGAGCGAGAACTAGCTGGTTGTGGTTCCTGAGCTGCGTGAAGATGGGTGTCGTGAAAGAGCATTTAGGTGTTTGCATCATCTCTGATCGCAACACAGGATTATTAAGTGCTCTCGACATAATTAAGCGATCGTCGAGAAGAGTGGGGTGGCTTTGATCTAGAGGAAGGTGGTGCATCGGCATTTGGCAGCAAACTTTTACTCCAAATTCAAGAATAAGGATTGGTTCAAGTTATTCAAGAGGATGTGCATGCAGAAAACTCAAGCCAAAATGAATGCCATCTGGGCAGGTATCAATGGTGAGATCAAGCGCGCGGCCTTGCCGCAGAGAGAAGACCGGAGAGGTCGAAGGACAGCCATAAATTTGAGCTAGTGGATCGGCGAGAATTGCCCTGATTTGTCCAAGTGGGCGCAGGCTCACGACACCGGGGCTCGGTATGGAATAATGACCAGCAACATGTCAGAGGTGTACAATGGTGTTCTTAAAGGGGTGAGAGCCTTGCCTATCACAGCCCTAATTGAAGAAACTTGGAACCGGACATTGTCATACTTTGCAGACAGGGTTACCATGGCTAAAGCACAAGTTGAATTGAACAAGCCATGGTCCGAGAAGATGCAAAGACATCTGGCCGAGAAAGCAAAGAAGTCCCAAAACCATGGTTGCAGGAAAGTGGACGCACTTAGGAATAAGTGGGAGGTCAATGTGCGAGCCAAGTACGTTAAGGGTCACCACAGAGGATCCAAAAAGCAAGCTGTCACCCTCGGCCCAACGTCATGTGAGTGCATGTGTAACAAGCCCAAGCTTGAGGGCTACCCTTGTAGTCATGTGCTCCGGGCGGCTGCAGATCAAAAAATTAGTGTTGAGCCATACATATCACCGTACTTCAACATGTACAATCTATACAACACTTGGAACGGTGAGTTCTGGGCCTGGGGCATTGATATGAACTACAAAATGTTGTGGCCAGATGGGCCGAAATGGGTTCCGAACGCCGACTGGATGAGAACCGCCAAGTGACGACGTCACTCTAGGCGTCATCGCAATGACATGGACCATAGCCAGATGGGAGAACCAAGGCGATGCCGCGTTTGTAGGTGTCCTGGACATTCACGTAGGGAATGCCCGTATCGAGCGAACAACACCGCATGATGTGTTATTGATCTCTTTGTGTTATTATATTTATATTTATTTTAAATTGAATCTCTTTGTATTATTGTACCCGTGATGTTAACTTCAGCTAATTAATGTAAATTATATCTCTTTGTACTATTGAATCTCTTTGTGTTATTGTATTTATATTTATTGTACATTGAATCTCTTTGTATTTTTTCTTTGTATGTTTGTGTGCAGGCTATGGCTGAAGTGCCGCGGCTTTTGGAGGGGCCCCATGACGCCGGCCACCGTTGCCATCTATTTTTGGACCCAAATAAAGAACATGATTATCGGAGTTTCAGACTTCGAACCATAAAGAAAACCTGGCCAATACACAATTATTTCATTCCTCACCTTGACGCTTATGGACTACATGCTTTTGCTAGGCTTACATCAAGCGAAGACCAATCCCAGTTACGTTCAGACCCATCCCTTTTGACATCCCTCGTTGACCGGTGGAGACCTGAAACCCACACCTTTCACTTTCGTTTTGGGGAGCTTGCACCTACACTGAAAGATGTTTCTATGATCCTTGCTCTGCCAATTAGAGGTGAGCCGTTAGTCTCTCCACGAGTGTCTAAAACTTGGGCACATAATATATCAGACCGTCTTGGGATGACAATGCCAGAATCACAACGTACTGGTGGCCCTCGTGGCATCCCACTCACCTGGCTTCATGATAACTTTCTTAATATTTCTAGCTTCGCTGATTCTGAGACGAGGAAAAGACATCTGTTTGCGTATTTGTTGTGGCTCCTCGGGGTTATGTTTCCAAATTCACACGGGGACGTACTTCTCCCTGGTCTCATCTACATTGTGGAGAAGATGGTAGATGAACCTTTACCCGAGCATCCAAAATATAGCTTCGGTTCTGCCATTCTATCTCATACATATAGAGGCTTGTGTGATGCCACACAAAAAACTTCCTTCGCAAAAAAAGCTTCGTTACTTTGTGTCCCCTACGAGTTTCTACAGTTGTGGTCCTGGGAATACCTCCCTGTAGGACGACCTCGTGTAACAAATCCCATACACCCATATGACTATGGCGAGGGCAGCTGTGTAACTATGGCCAGCAGGTGGACAAGGGCACGGAAACATTGGTCTCCAAGTATTGCAAAAAATTGTTACCCTATATACCACCAGCAGTTTGAGGCACTTGATGAGTCTGTAGTCACAATGGTCTTTAATATACGACCCATCACACCAGGCATGTTGACCGATAGTGCATTCTGGCTGACTCGCTGCTACTTATTGTTCCTGTGGTGTGTTGAGCCTTACAACCCAGAGCGTGTCATGAGACAGTTCGGTCTGTATCAAGAGATTCCACCACCTTTTCTAAGATGTACTGACGAGGAAACCCATAAGTAAGATGTGACCTCCCTAAATAGTTAGTGTCCTTTTTAATTTATTAAACTCACACTTTGTTACATAATTTGCAGGCTAACCAATATGGGCCACGGTTGGAGTCTTTACGATTGGAGGGAGCGCAACATTCAATGGGTACACAAGTGGGAAAATGACGCGCTAGCAGATATAGTGTATCAACTTAGGTACATTTTATTTACATTATTTATTACGATGACCATACGATGCGTGAAGATGCTTTGCTTTCATCACAACGGTTGATGTTATTATATAATTTGCAGACCGTACGATGGAAGTACAGCTCAAGTGTACAAGCAATGGTACTGCATCAGCACGCGTACAAGCCTGGCCGGTCAACCAGCTACGATACCAACAAATCTCACGCACGAGGAGCAGATGCAGAGACCTGTTGAGCTGCATGCAGCTTACTTTCATGACCGGGTGGTAATCACTAGTAATTTTTTCAGGTCCATCATTTCATAATCATTTCAACCAAATAATAACAAAATATTTTTCCAGCTTCAAACTGCCCACGATATAGGGCAGATGGCGACGGAAAGCATGCCGCCCAGGGCTGTCAAGTCATTCAATAAACGTGTTAAAGAATACATGCTAACAAAGTTGAGATGTGGTAGAGGCGACGACGTTGTCACTGGAGCGTACAACATGCCAGTACCGAGGTCAGCCAGACCAGGTGCGGCGCCGTCGTCGCATCGAGCGAGGCGTACAAGCCATGGGCAGCGGGGGGAGGGTCCGAGTACTACAACGACATTGCCACGACATGACTCTTCTCTGCCACTACATCGCTCTTCTTCGGTGCTGCTTCGTCAGGGGCAGACATCGCAGGACCATGGCATGGGCTTGGATTCGATGCCCGAGCTGTATCTTTCCCCAAACCCATATGCATACACAGGATATGGCACATACACTCAAGGTGAGGGATCTCAGCCGTATCTCTCCACGCGAGGGATCTCCATGCCCGAGAAGACTCGTGTCCCAGATTTAAACCTGTACCATGTAGAATGTCCAGACAGTACAGGCGAGGGATCTGATCAGGTAGTCATGTTTACATTTTAATGCATTTACAGTGATATTACATATTATCCTCTAACAGTTTTTGTTTACAATGTTTCTATGTGCAGGACATACCTGATGTAAATTGGAACGATGAGTACACCCAACCTGGCGACAATGTTTACGCAGATGAATCTGATTTCTTGAGAGGGCGTTATTGGCCCATCTTTTATCCTCGAGTCACAACAACCATACGCCTACAATTACGCATCAGGTTCGCAACAAGGATTACAGACTCCACCACCTATGCAAGAGTCGCAGACACAGGAAGACCAACTGGAGTACGGTCGCGGTCTTCGTGTACCTCGACCACCTAATCGCTTGGAGCTTTCCGGCCCGAAGGGAAGGCCAGGTGGCCGTCGTCAACTACAATGATTCATCTATGTGCGACACATTGTATCTACATATGTCTGTATCAGACTTTTCGATTTGAACATCTATGTATGCTGAAATAAAAATGGACCAGTCAGGAACAATTTTTCCCGCCTATATCTCCCGCCATACTAGCCCGCTCCACTCTTCGGCTTATGTTTTCGCACAACCCTTTCCCCTCAATATTTTCCTGCCAACGCTTTCCCTCCATATGTTCCCGCCACCCATTTCCCGCCAACGCTTTCCCTCCATATGTTCCCGCCACTCGTTTCCCACCATATGTTCCCGCCAACCCTTTCCCGCCATACTGCACTCGTTCTTTCCCGCCATTTTTCTCCTCTCTACCTATAAAACCCCCTTCAGACGGAGGTGGATAAACATTCGAGTGTAGTGTAGTCGAGATGTCCCATTATCCTTTCGATCGTAGTTTTCACCACAGGATGAGCAGGACTCTTACGAGGCTAGCTACCGATTTCGGGATGGACAATAGGATAGTTCCATGGGACGAACTCACCGTAGTGACACCATAATGAATGAGTTGGCTCACCAATTACGTGCGTCTGGGTGGCTGAAAGGATCTATGAGGAGGTGCGTAAAGAACTTCTTAGGTTGCATGCAAGGTGGAAGAATGTAGTGGAGCGAAGAGTGAAACTTTCGAAGGACTACGAAAATCATCCATTTTGTGGGTGAGGAGAGCGAGGATGAAGATGATATCTTCATGCCGCTGCTTCCGGTCTTGCATCGTCAAAGGGCAAGAGTTACGCATCGTCTAAGGGTAAAAGTATGCATCCTCGAAGAGCAAGAGTTCTGCATCGTCCAAGGGTAAGAGTTACGCATCCTCGAAGGGCAAGAGTTACGCATCGATGGAGGATGACGATGATGCCTTCATGTAGTTTTTAAGTTGTATTCCAGTTCTACCGTTTAATTCAGATGTACTTGCATTATTAGTTTGTACTCTCTTATTGTAGGGCATTATGTTCTATCTTAATTTTATTTTGTAGTTGTTGCACGATGTTCGATATTAGTGGAGGGAAAAAAAATGCCATTACTTTATTCTAAAACTATATTTTTTTCCATTACGACATGTCACAACTGAAAATAAGATACATCGTAGGAATAAAGCTACATTTAACTCCTGAAATAAAGCTACATTAAAGTACAGAAATAAAGATACAAATGATTGCAAAATTTAAAATACTACCACAGGAATCTACTGAGTCCAGTGTGGATATTTTCCTTTTCCATTGCCAGATTCTTCTACTGCCTTGGCCTCACGAGCCCTTTCTTTCTTTCTCTGCCTCTCCGCTTCACGAGCCTCCTTTTGCTGTCGTTCCTGCTCCTCCATGCGACGAGCCTCTTCCCTGTTTTTCTTTCCTAAATCCTGAAAAAACGGTGTTGCTCGCATAGTATTCTTTTAACTCTCTCTCTTGCTCGCTTTCTCCTCGGCTTCCGCCTTCTCGCGTCGCTCTTCCGCAAAAGAAACTATTCCACGCACGGCGACTTCTTTCACGAATCTCGATCCTTTGCCCAAGCCGGCTTCTCCGTGTCAATCCAACAATAGTACATGCACAGAGGCGGAGGAGACTACAACAAGAAACAAGAATGTTACTAAAGAATCAATGAAAATACCAACAATATCTATTCGTGATGGTTAAAGCATACCGAGGCTTGTCGTACTCAAATAGCTACGGCAGATCTTCCTCATAATTGGCGCACATGAAAACTTCATGCCCAACCAATCTGAAAAATCCGTCACCTCCTTCACCTTGCAAAGATCGCCACACCAACACCGCAGGATCGCCACCCCGGAGGCAAACTTGCATTCTTCATTTTCCTCGGCCTAATGCTTTGATCCGAACAAGGCAAACTCATATCGATTGAAAAATGTGTTACACACTTTGCGACTGGCGATTTCTAGGATGGTCGGGCGAGAGCCTCGGTGTCTTCTTTTATAGGCTCGACGATAAATGATGGCGAGAAAATAAGCGAAACAGAGGAAATAGGCGGGATATTTTAGGATCCCCGTAGTGTCGGCACTCTGTAACCAAAAGCGAGCATTAGCGTCCATATCCCCGCGGAAATCACGCTCTTGGGTCTTGTCACCTCACCGCAGCAGCAATTTTCAAAGCATGGGAATGGCGCCATTTGCCACGAGTTCTCATGTCGGTCACACCGCAAGGAATCAGCCCGATTTGCAACAATGAGCCCGTGAAATTAGTGCACCGCCAGTTCCCGCTCAATCGTGAAAATCAAGATCATCAAGAACAAGCAATCACACACGTGGGAATCAGCGCCATTTACCACGGTGCTCATGTCGGCGGGGAATCGGTAGCATGATAAAGAACGGCCGCTGCGCTAGTGGCGGCGGGGCCAGCGCCTCGGCAAGCGGCGGCGGAATGTCGGCCAGCGATGTCGGACGGTGAGGCCGCCGGTATGGGCGGCGAGGCCAGCGGGGGGGCCGTCTTGCAGCAGAGACTGTCGGCCACCAATGATCGCGCCGGTATCGCCGCCTCGCCCGATGGCGGCGGGCCCACCTGCCTCGCCACATTCGTCATGGCGCGGTGCCTTTAGGAAAGCCGTTCGGTGGGTGGCCCCTCGGCGATGGCGGCGAACCGCCGCCTCTGGCGTGTGGCGGGTGCCACATGTCGCTGCGCGCTGCCGCCACCGAGGGGTCCTTTTGTCAAATTGATTCAGAGGTAGTCTTTTTTGGCAATTCATCTCGGCAGGGTCCTTTTGGACAAAAAATCCAAACTGGTTGGCATTTACTTTGGGAATTGTTGAAACGTGCCTGATTACTAGCGAGTAGCCCTTTGGGCAATATGAGACTGATGAGTGGGGCCACTTGGGTTGGGTTGAACCACATCATCGCATCGCACTTCATCTTTTCACTCCACCACCGCCCATCGCTCTTTCACCTTTCCCTCGCCGCCGCCGCCGCCACCGCCACTCTTCACCGCGCCGCCATGCTCCGGCTCCGTCGCAGCCTCCTCTCCCAGATCCTCTCGTCTTCCTCCAGCTCTCCCATCTCCCACCTCTGCCGCCTCATCTCCGCCGCCGCGCCGGCCATCTCCCCGAATCCTAGCTTCGCCGTGGAGGAGTACCTCGTCGCCACCTGCGGCCTCACCCGAGAACAGGCCGCCAAGGCCTCCGCCAAGCTCTCCCACCTCAAATCCCCCGCCAACCCCGACGCCGTCCTCTCCTTCCTCGCCGGTCTCGGCCTCTCCACCGCCGATGTCGCAGCTCTCGTGGCCAAGGACCCGCAGTTCCTCTGTGCCAAAGTGGACAGAACCCTGGCCCCCGTCGTTGCCGGGCTCACCGGCCTCGGCCTCTCGCATTCTGAGATCGCACGCCTCGCCTCGCTCGCCGGTGAGTTCTTCCGCCGTAGATCTGTCTCCTCAAGGCTATCCTACTTCCTGTCCCTCTTCGGATCCTACGACAACCTCCTCCGGCTACTCAAGAACAGCCCCAATCTCCTGGGATGCGACCTCGACAGGGTTGTCAAACCCAACATCGTGTTACTGCAGGAGTGCGGGCTAGGTGTTTGCGATATTGCCAAGCTGTGCATCCGTGTGCCATGGATGCTCAGCACCAATCCGGAGCGCGTCCAGGCAGTAGTGGCGTCTGCTGAACGACTCGGTGTGCCCCGTGGATCAAGGATGTTCAGGTATGCGCTACATGCTGCCGCATATTATGACAACGACAAGATCACCGCCAAAGTGGAACTCTTGAAGAAGACGTTCAGGTGGTCAGATGCCGAGGTGGGCATTGCTGTTTCTAAGGCTCCACCGCTGCTGTCGAGGTCCATCGAATCGCTGCAGCGCAGGTTCGAGTTCCTCATCTCCGAGGTGGGGCTGGAAATGGCATACATTGTTTATCGTCCAGCAATGCTCATGTACAGCTTGGAGGGCAGGATCAGACCCCGATACTATGTTGTAAAATTTCTCAAGGAAAATGGATTGATAGATCATGGCCGAGACTTCTTTAATACACTAGCGGTCAGCGAGAAGGTATTTATGGGAAGGTTCATATGCCCTCACAAGGATGCTGCCCCGCATCTCGCTGAAGACTATGCAGCAGCTTGCAGAGGGGAGGTTCCAGCTAGATTCAGTTTTACATGAACCAAGACTAGTAAGAAAATTGGTATGTTCATTTTGTCATTCAGAAGAGAAGAAAACATCGCACTGCTATGAGCTTGTTCTTCCTCGTACCATATTAACACACATATTGGAACTAAGAAAGTGAGATCAGGGCATCCTGCAAGTTCTTTGAAGTATCTATGAGTAGTATTTCTGCACACTCTGTATCTTTGTGTTCTGAAATGGCCATTGCAGTTTTCAATGCAATCCTCCATCTACCTTTCCTGAAAGAATTTTCTCATTTTGGCCATGAACATGATATGAAATCTAAAACTTCCCTGGGAGTAGTATTTCTGTTTCTCACTAGTAGTTTGTATTAGTTTTCGTTTATTTGTCTCTTGTAGTTTTGCATGGCATTCTGGGCGATACTTTTCTAGGGGAGTCTGTTCTCGAAACTGAATAGTTGATTTCTGCTATATCTTTGAGCTAATTTTATTATTCCATAATCGCACTATCTATATTGATCGGCATATTTATCCCTTAGCATATTTGTTTAGTGTAGTATAGTGGGTCTTGTGTACCGTCTTTTTGTAAATTTCTATCTGGAAAGTCAGAGTAGGAAAAGGAAAGTCTCTGAACCAACCTGTGAGGATGGTGCACATTTGTTTGTCCCTGATGTGAGGCTGTGGAAATTGGAAGAAATGTGATCTCTGGTGTGTGCGTGCAGTAAGGCAAAGGAGTGGCCCATGCTATACTGGCCAAGAGATGTGATTTGAAGATCAGCTAGCTGTGTCTCCCTTCTGTGGTGCTTGTTGAAATTATAGAAATAAGATGAATGAAATGCAGGCGAGGGGAACAGGTTGATCAATGGAGCAACTTACCACCAGGTGAGAAGGCGTGGAGGTTTTCTCAAGCAAAGAGTGGATGCGCAACAGGAGCATACTGATTTACTGAATGTGGATGGTGCTTTCTTTCTTCCAGGTGAAATGTGCTGAAAGTGGATATTGATGGTGCTTTTTTCTTCTTCCAGGAAACGCGACAAAACATGGCGGCTGTAGCTTTGCTGTATTATACTGTTCTGAAGGGCCTGCTGGGTGATGATGTCTTGAAGCTTCAGTGACAAGTGTGGCCTGACGGTGTACGAGTTCTATTCAGGAAGCTCCTACTTCTCTCTTTTTGAATTTTGCAAGTTAAGTAATCATTCTAGTGTTGTACTATTGATGTGAATAAACGCATATGGTACTTTAATCATTTTGTGCTTCTTGTTGGATGTGAACAGTCTGTATGAGTCACACATGCATGTATATGGAAAGTTTGCACTCTGAACTCTGAATTTGAATCAGAGCTGAGCGTTAACTGTGAATCTTTCAGACTCCATGTGCGAATTATGAATCTTATTATACCCTATTCAAGCGTAAAGCTATAGTAAGCACTTAGAAATCTTTCAGGAGCCCAGGTTTAACTCGAACCAGAGGAGAAAGTTAACAGCAATCTTACAACAGAGTTTGTAAGCTGTGCGCCCCCACCCAGAACGACATGTTCTATATTTGGTTGCCAGAAGCTAAAAGGGTAAACTTCTATGTACGATCCACTTCAGACGAGTCACAACTATTATAAAGAGTATCAACATTTTCCATCATCACAGCAGCATCTGTATGACAAGAGTTCTTACGTTTTCAGAATATTGGGACTGGGCTTAACTAATTCTGATGAGAAATCACTTTCTTATCCTAAATACATCAGTGATTAGAGGATTTTGATTCTCCTGCCGTTTTCATAAATGTCCAATTTAGTCTATGAAAATAGGCATATTTTCATAAAGGTTCACCAAAAGCGAAATGTCATTTTTATAGTTTCACTGTCAGTGGATAGAACTGTTTTACCTTGAAGTGTAGAGCGTACATTTAGTATCTAAAAAATGTATTGAATACATGTGATGAAATCCAAGTGGAAATGCTAGCTGATTTGGATCATTCTTATTTTGTGGAATCTATTTGTCCAACATTTATGCATATTTATTTAGAGTAGATAAATAAAGTTCACTAGTGAACTTACTGCATGAAGGCAATATACTGACAGTTGATAATAAAATACAGCTCCTGAATTAATCCCGAAAAACTCACGCAAGTGGTTATGATGAGCAATCGATGCGACGAGGACCAGGAGAAGGAGAAGAGCAGCAACTAACTCGGTATGGTTGTTTACCAACTGAGTTTTACACAAAGAGGAGAGCCTTATAATCAGAGACTTATTCAGGGGATTGGACATGACTATAAATCGATGAATCTAAATAAACCCGGGCTGGGTTTGAACATGGACAGGTATGGTGCCACGTACGGGGATTCAGTTCAATTCAATAATCGGAGAGAAGTGCAGCACAAGATAGTCCAAACTACAGCCACATCAAGCGCTCCTAGGTCCTGAGATGTAGCAGGGAATGTACCTAGCTACAACTCGTCGAAACAATGCGGCCAATAAGTGTCGGAGATTGCTTAAAAAGCATGGAGGTAAGACATGACCACTGGAGGTGTTTGTCTTTCTCTGATCCACCCAAATTCAAGGTTTTCAGTTTACTGAATGTAGGTGGTGCTTTCTTTCATTCTTCCAGGAGTAGGAGGAGACGAAGCATGGCACCGGCTGGGGCTTTTATCTAGTGTTTGCCAACTGAATATCTGTTCACATTGCTCCCTCTCCGATCTCCTCTAGATCATGCCTCGGTCTGTCCGCTTGCTTTTCTGAGAAGACATGCCCTTTGGAACACCGTCAGCTGGGCTGCCGTTTGATGATGCCCTTGACACGGCGAAGTTATATCCGTCAGACACCCCAGAAAATTCCCTCAAAAGAAAAGGTCTGTACCCCATAAAACTAATCTTGGCTGCTTCAAAATATGTAGAAACATGTTTCTTTGAACATACTGTATGTAGTCCAGATTGTGACAAAATATTAACCAGCATACCACTATGAGGTGCAATACTAAGAATCATTCTCCGCTCAAGGTACCCGACCACACAACACAACATCATACTACGAACGCAAAAGAGACGAACATTTGTTTCCCCCGAGTTCGAGGAGGAGAGAAAATAAATAGAGAAGGAAGAACAGACTAAACCAAGCCAAAGGATCACCGCTTCTTTGCCACATATAACAGAGAGGAACAAAGGGGAAATGTTGGCTGGAGTTATCATCACAACATAATCATCTCAAATTTAGTCCACTTCATCACCAAAAGATGATCTACGGTGAAGACACGGAGCTTGGTTACCCTGTATGATTTCTCTGTTCTGCTTGGTCTTTTCATGTCATACTATGGTGGATATATTAGACATATCTTGTCCAGTGACATGTTGTTCTTTCAACTATGTCGTATCAATGCCCTCTTTATACTTGATTGATGAAGTGACTTACCAGGAGGCGAGAAGACTGGGGAGCTTTTCCTTGAGTGAAGTGTCAGGGAAATAAACAACATTTTTTTTTGCGGGTGAAACAAGAACATATCGACTGGTTTACCGAATGTTGTAGGAGAAGATGTGCTGAGACGGGATGTAGAAGATTCATGGTGCTTTCTTCTTGTTCCAGGAGATCGCGAAGCATGGCAGATGGGGCTTTGCTATGCCCGCTGCCCTGAAGCGGCTTAAGTGACAAGTATGACCTGATGTGACTGAAGCAGAGTTTTGTTCAGAGAAGAAGCTCCTTGTATATTGTGCCGCATTGCCCGATTCCAGAGTCAGCTCAGCTGAGTGAGGCGGCCTGAACAAACAACAAGTTGAGCGAACAATCAATTCGACGTGGTATGATTTTTCTACTCTGATTCTGAATATAAACCAGAGCGAAAGGTAAGCTCTTAGACTCTGAAATTTTCAGACTTGATGGTTGAGATCTGAAACTTATTACACCCAAGGCAATTGTGATTGATGCTATCTACTATCTAGAGTAAGCGTTTATTTAGTCTTACAATTGAACGAGTCATGCATGTGTGTAACAAGAATCAATTTGTGTCCTATAAGTAAGCATTCGTTGCTAGATTTTTGTTAGTGAATGAACGAATGAATTGGCACCAAAAGGTAATGTTAATTAAATTCCATGTAAAACCATCACTTTATTTTGTAGTAGAATTCTCAAAATGTGGTCTCATTGGCATGCTATGTAACAACTCTCCTAACGCCATCGCCGATTTGGCCATCGTCCTAGGCTATCCTCCTATGATTGAGAGGCGATTCCTTTTACGTGCGTTGGCGCGCACCACCGCTTTTTACGCCTCTCAACCTATATATACATCCTTTCGCATCGCTATCGCGACATTGCTAGCAAGCTCTACCACGCAACACTACCCCCGCTCTCTCTCTCTATTGTCACCTCCTTCATCGATTGTTGCCGCTACCGATGTCCGTCCGTCGCGAGCTCTACCTAAGATGATGGCATTTCTCATTGGAATCTTCTCCCTCTGGCAAGTTAGTATAGAGGGAATAGAGAGGGGACTGGTGGAATCAATGTTGTATTGCTTAAGTCTCGTGTGCCGTGTATATATATGAGTACATGATTAACCCGTCCAAAAAATAAGTGTGTCAATTTTGTAGTACGTAATTGCTAAAGAAAAGTCATCTAATCTTGTTAACTGCAGCACAACACGCAAAAAGAAAAGAAAAGAGATAATAGCACCCCAGGTACCCTAACTTGCACACAATGTGATGATTTAGTCCCAAAGTTGCAAAACTAGACCAAACCATACCTCAACTTGCACCCAATGTGATGTTTTAGTCCTAGGCCAATCAGAGCTCGCCAATTGGCTGGGCCGGTCAGCACTGGCAGTTTTGCACAAAACCGCCTGCCGTTTCCCTGATTCAACCCGCAGTCACCCACCACCTGAATTAAATCTGTCGGATTCCACTTCACGTCCGTTCGAGAGGGTTCAGTTGGTCCTGTCGGGGCGACAGAGCTCACGGGCTGGCGGGTCGATGGTGACGTCAGCGACGTAGGCGTCGTCGCCACCGTTCGCCGGCGGCGTGGAGACGCCGGCATCTGCTCATCTCGTCCGGCCATTCGAGCATTCCTCCCGATTATTGTGAGCTCGGCGCCTTTCTCGCTTTCTTTTCCTCCTCTCTGTCCTCTCGCTTTGCTCCTCTGAGCTCGTCGCCCCATTGGTTTGCATTTCGAATCGCGTCGATTGTGCTCGAATCGAAATTCGTCTAGTGGTGTTATTTGAGTAGGGTCATGTATGGCGAAGTGGAGCTAGGGTTCGGCCGATGAATTTAGGTTTTGGTTCGACACGATAGCTAGGGTTTATGGCGGACAAATTAGATGTTAATGCCTTTGTAGTTGGCTTTTCATTCTGCTTTACCCTGTACTCCTACTCAAGCATCTGTTCGTGTTGTGAAATTTAACTCCTTTTTGTTGTTGAAGATGTTTTGTACATAGTATAAACTTGGCTATTTTGTTACACCATTTAGTATAGTTTTGGTAATGCTAATGGTATGTGCAGCTAAGTTTCAGTGAATTGAATGGTTTGTGTTAATGTTATGCTAATGGTGTATTTCATTTATGGTTAGTTTATATTTAGTTCACTGAATATGTAGTTAATTGAATATTTTCAAGTTAACTGAATATGTAGTTATCTGTAGTTCAGTTACCATGTTCAGTTACTGTAGTTAATTGAATATTTTCATTTATATTTGTTACTCAACTGATGCATCTTTGTTTTGAATACAATGTGTGATGCAGCAAATGGAGAAAGGGTGGACAGTCCATTTTTTACACTGGAACTTGAGCATGGTGGAATTTTTTGTGGCCCAATCACAAACCTGGAGTATTGGAACCCTTTTGTTGAGGTGCTAGACTTTGTTGACTCTGGCACTTTCTCTTATGCATTCCTTGAACAACACTTGGTTTGGTTGGGATATCCTGTGAGTGAGCACATCATTTACTTCAGCAAACCAAATAAACCAATCTCAGATGGTTTGATCATAATTAGCAGTGATGAGGATGTGCAACATATGATCAGAGCTAGTGCTGAGCACAAGATGCTTGTAGTCATGGTTGACCATCTGATTTCATCGAGAACTTGTGTCGACTTGGTGTGCACATTGCCCCTATCTTTCATAACATCAACAAGTTTGCGTGACAAGTGCATCCCTTTCCCATAGCCTAGTTTCACCTTTGTAGAAGATCCTTTGTCGAGATTGCAAAATGGAGCAGGACCGGAGAGTTTGCTTATTGAGGGTGCTTTGCAGAACATGGTAACTGAAGATCCCTTGTTAGAGATTGCACCAATTGGAACAGACCCACAGAGTTTGCTTATTGAGGGTGCTGAGCACAACATGCTAACTGAAGATGGAGAAACAGTTATTGAAGATGTAGTTGTTTCGGATTCTGATTTCGGTGATAGTGACTATGACATAGATGATGGTGATGATGATCTTTATGATGACAACATTGACTTTGATGTTGATGAAGAAGCTGATTAGGATGAGGATGATGTGGAGCCAGAATACTTGCTTGAGGATGAAGATCTCAACCTATCAACTGAGCAAGCAGATGAACTTAGGTACAAGTTTAAAGCTTTCAATGCAAAGGTGGACATGATTTCCCCTGTGTTTAAAGTAGGAATGGTATTTCTTGATGTGGTTGAGCTAAGACATGCACTTGATGCATATTCGCTAGAAGCAGTGCGAGATCAAGAAGATAAAGAATGACAAGAGGAGACTTGAAGCAGTTTGTGAAAATGGTTGCCCATGGTATCTGTATGCTGGCAATGACAACGGGACAGGGGGGTTTGTCATCAAGACTTACTATGGAGAACATATATGTCAGAAGAAATGGAAGATAAGGTCACTGACAGCAAAATGCTTGTGCAAGTATTTCATAAATGAGTTCGAGAGATGACGTAAGATGTCAAGAGGTACATTTTCAAGAAAGATCACCCATGAATTTCATGTCACCCGAGCAGATGGAAGCTAGCTAGGGCAAGAACTGCAGCACTTAAGGAGATCCATGGTGATGAAGAAGAGCAGTTCAATAGGCTTAGGGACTATGGTCATGAATTGAGGAATACCAACCCTGGGTCTACATTTCTTCTGTCAACTGAGGTTGTTAGAGACAAAGATTTCCCACAGGGCAGGAAATGTTCAAAACTCTATATTGGTCTTATGATGCATGCAAAAGGGGTTGGCTCAAGGGATGCAGGCCTATTATTTTCATTGATGGTTGTCACATGAAAAACAGGTTTAAAGGAGTGTTGCTTAGTGCAGTGGGTATTGATCCCAATGACTGCATTTTCCCCATTGCAATGGGTTGGGTAGAAGTAGAGTGCACCAGTTCTTGGGAGTGGTTTCTCACTACATTGAGAGATGACCTTAACATCACAAATACTGCTCCTTTCACTATTATGAGTGACAAGCAGAAAGGTTTGATCAATGCTATGCAAAAATCGCCGGATCTTTGAGCATAGGTTTTGTGTTAGGCATATTTATCAGAATTTCAATGAGAAGCACAAAGGAGAGCAACTGAAGCAAGATCTTTGGGCCATTGCAAGAGCACCAAACGGGGTTAAGTGGAGCCAAAACTGTGAGAAAATGGATGGACACAGTGCATCTGCCTTCCACGGACTGAAAGACTTGATCCAAAGACATGATGCAAATCATTTTTTAGTGTCTTTCCCAAGTGTGATATTCTGCTGAACAATAACTCTAAACTATTTAACAACTACATTCTGGAGGGCAGAGAGATGCCAGTGTTGTCCATGCTGGAATACATTTTTTACAAGATCATGCAAAGGATGGTGAGTAAACAGAGAGAGGCCATAGAGAAGTGGGCAGAGCAGAGAATATGCCCAAAGATCAAGAAGAACACTGAGTTTGCTGCTAATTGTCATGTCTCTGAAGCTGGCCAACAATTGTTTAGAGTTCAGTCTGGTAACTCTAGTTATACAGTTGACTTGTGCTTGCACACTTGTGACTGTAGGAGATGGCAGCTCTCTGGAGTACCATGTGGCCATAGTATAGCATGCTACAGGGAGGAGAGAATTGACCCAGTGACAATGGTTCATAACTGCTACACAGTGGAGAATTATCTGAAAGCATATGGATACACTCTAGTTCCACTTAGAGATCCATAGCATTGGGAGAAACAGAATGGAGACAGGGTATATCCACCAGTTTTCACTAAACAGTTGGGAAGGCCAAAGAAAAATAGGAAGAAAACACCAGAAGAGAAGAGAAGCAGGAATGGTGTTAGATATTTGAACAAAAAAGGTGTGACAATGCATTGCTCAATTTGTGGCAGAGCTGACCACAACAGGAAAGGGCACTACAGGTGGCAGGAAGCACTAGTTGCAGAAGGAGTAGAGCTTGTTGATGATAGCTATGATGATCCAACATTTCTTCAGGTATGCTTCTGTTCCATCTCATTTTGTAGGAATGGCTCTAATGCATGAACTCCCTAAAATGAGCTTATCTGAACATCTTTTCTTTGCAGAACATCTTTCCAAATAGGCCAGATCCTATGTTGGATCCTACTGAGTCACTAACTAGTATGGTTTATAACATGGCCAGCAGGGAAAGAGCAAGAAGACCTCCTCAAAGGGTCCATGGCCCACTGCCTGAGCTCTCTTCATTTGTTCTTTCTTCTTTGGGCTGAAATACCACAACCTGGGTGACTACTGAAATGAATGTTGCTAAGCGCACAAGGGCAAGAACTGGTGACATTGCAAGAGGAAAGAAAAGGAGAGGCAGAGAGAGGTACATCCCAATGCAAGAAGAGGAAGGGGAGCAAGTGCGCCTCGGCTCAGGGAAGAGGTGCAGTCAGATGCAGTCTTTGGGAGAGGAGAGGAGCAAATCCAGTCTTTGGGAGAGGTAGAGGAGCAAACCAGTCTTTGGGAGAGGAGAGGAGCAAACCAGTCTTTGGGAGAGGAAGAGGAGAAAATTCAGATGCAGGGAGAGGAAGAGGAGGCCAAGCAGGTGAGAGGGCATGGTGGCTGATGTTTGGAGATGACATTGCCAGTCATATTCCTGAGCTAAATGCTCCTCCTGATGAATTTCCTGCTGCCTGATCTAGTGGTAGTTCTCAGCCACCATTTTTTGACAAGGCCTATACTTATGTAACTCATAAACTGGCCTTTTTTTGTTATGTCAAACTGTGGCATAAATTGCCTCTTTTTTGATGGCAAAATATGGCATATATTGCCTAATTTATGGATGGCAAACCATGGCATACATTGCCCTTTTTGTAATTAAATATTATAAGTAGGAGTTAACTAAATGCTGGAAGACATATGAATCTTGGAAGATATCTGAATGTTGAAACATATCTGAATTTTGCTGTTCACTGAATATAACTGAATTATGTGGTGTTAACTGTAAGTGCATGTAGTGCCCCTTAGTGATTTTCGTGTATTGAAGACTTATAAGTTAAGTAACTGATGCGTTTGTGAGTGTACACAGGTCTATAAGTCTATGAGGAGTTTGATATTTACAGAAAAGTCGACCCTAAAAATGAAGTTCTTCGATCAAGACTTTGATATTCGAAGACTTTACAAGACTTTGAAAGTGAAGAAATTGGTGTGACCATGAAGACTTGATAATCATTCGAGGAATATGAAGCGTGAAGACTTTTGTTTTCGTAGTTTCATTTTCTCTTTCTTGAGTCATAGGAAACACCGTCTTTGTTAAAGTGGGTCGAGGAAATACTAAGGAAAAATTTCCATGTGATGCTCAACTCAAAATCCTACACCTACCAATCCCTTCGAGTGAAGCCATTGGAAATCTCATACTGATTCGATCAAATTCTTGATGGACGAGACGCGGTTCTTACAGTCATCGATGACTTTGCTCGATCGAGGAGTTAGGAATTCGCCAGTCTGAATTGCCTACACAAAGGAGGAACATGATAGCCCTGAGGACTTTGAAAGTCAAATTTTCGACCGTTGCTGTGCTGCGCGCCGTCGGACCAAAGTATCTTATCCACCTAACGGTCATATCATTGAAGGGCATTTATGTCTTATCATGTCGGGCTGCTCCCTAGGCTATAAATAGCCGCCCCTACAACCACTAGTTGGTTGGCTGCTCGAGAGAACTTGACACTTGTCATTTGAGAGCAACCCATCCTCCGAGGACTTTGAGCGAAAATCATCAAGTGAGGAAAATCCAAAACCAAACCCCACAAAAACCCCAAGTGATTGAGCATCATCAAGAAATTGATCTGCGTGGATCCGACGCTTGTTACCTTTGAAGACGTGCTTCTTCCAGACGGTTAGGCGTCAAGGTCTAGAGCATCCAAGAGGAATTGTGGATCGCCGAGTGACCAAGTCTGTGAAGGTTTGAAGTCACCAAGACTTACCACGAGTAATTGGACGAGGCCTGCGTGGTCTTAGTTCAAGGAGAATACGGTGAGGACTGGGTGTCTGAGTTGCGGCTCGAGATGGGTGTCCGGATCTGTGTGTCCTTGAGTTTAAATACTCGGCCGCTCCGACCAGACGTATAACCGAGACAGCAGCTTGAACTGGTTTACCAAATCATTGTCTTCACCAACCGATGGTTCTATTTCCTCAACTCATTCATTTCCTCATTACATGTTGCATGTTGTTCATATCGTGCTTGAAGACTTCGATCAAGACTTTCACAAATTCCTCGCCCAATTTCTTGATCTGTTTTGTCTTCATCTTGTTATCCTGTGTTTACGCTTCACGTACTCTGTTCTAGTCTTCATTTCATCATCTTGACTATGTGTGTAATCTGTTATGTTTACCTCTGAGTACTTATTCCGCAGCAAATAGTTCTTCGCTAAGGAATTTCCTCGGCAGACAAATTCCTCGATGAAGAATTTCATAAAATCGCCTATTCACCCCCTCTAGTCGATATAACGCACTTTCAATTGGTATCGAGCAAGGTACTCCCTTGTTACGTGTGATTTTGGTTTAACCACCGAGTTCTAGTTATGTCGACCGCAGTATGATCAAGGTCTCGGCTGGGTGTCCTACCTTTGATGGAGCGGACTATCCCTCTTTGGAAGAACAAGATGCGGATGCATCTTGAGGCAATTGATAATGATCTCTAGTATGTTGTGGAAAATGGTGTCCCCATCCTTTGAAACACCGACCGCTCTTGATGTGAAGAGATTCAAACAACTCGACTCTCAAGCGAAGAATATCATCTGTGGCCATCCGAGCAAAGGACGATGGAAGAGTGAGTGCTTTGGAAACCGCCAAGCTTATCGGGATAGGCTGTCCAAAGTAAATGAAGGAGTCTCAACTCAGCGTGACTCTTGAGTTGATGTTCTTGGAATCTCTTCAACCGCTTCAAAAGACTCGACAACGAAAATGTTCAACAAACCTTGATCGCCTCATCGACATCTCAAATGAGCTTCAAGCCCTCGGTGCCACTGACATCACTGACCATGAAGTAGTGAAGAACTGCTAAGATCGCTTGATTCCTCATTTGATACTCTGGGACTGATGATACAAGAGCGTGCTGACTACAAGTCACTTGATCCTGCTGATATCCTCGAAAGGCTTAACACTCACGAGTTCGACTTGCTAAAAGAGAGATCTCTATGGCTCAAACTATGGCAAACCACGTGCCACAAGGCTAAGGTTGTGTCGACTCAATGTGAGGATTCGGTAGTAGCCTTGGTGATCTGAAGAACGAGCCAGGATCTAGCTCTCCTTGTGAAGAAATTCGAGAAATTCACAAGGCGTGGTCGCTTTGGAAAACCCTCAAGGGAAGTGATTCTTCATCCGGTGGACTACAAGAGAAGACTTTGCCACAAATGCAAGAAGCCTGGTCACTACATTCAAGATTGTCCTCGATGGGAAAAGGAAATGAAGAAGAAGAAATACAAGGACTACAGCTTACGATGAAATGAAGAAGAAGAAGAAATCATCAAAATTTTCGTCTTCAAAACCATCAAAGTCTTCATCTCACAAGAAGGGCAGCTCCAAGAAAGCTCGGGCATTCATTGGCAAGGAAATGGACTCTGAAGCTGAATCGAGGAAAATGATGAAGAGGAGGAGTCTCAAGAATCTGAGTCCAGTGTGGCGAGTCCGGCCGTTACTCTTGCTTTCGTCGAGAAGTCCATCTTCAACATCAAGAAACTGATTCCACCAACAAGCCTGATGAAGATAATGATGGCTACGCTCCCACCTATTGCTTCATGGCAAAAGCAGCTAAGGTACTCAAATACAACTCCTCCGATTCTAGTGAAAATGAATCTGATGAGGATCTTAAGCCTAGCTACTCTAAACTTGCTAAAATTGCTGTGAAACAACAACGGGCTCTTGAAAAGGTTCAAAACATGCTAGATAAAAGTGATGATATGTTGGGTGAAGAAATGGATCGCACTAAAGCCCCGATCGAAAATCTTCAGAGACTTGGTCTAAGTATGATAACCTTCAAGGTCATCATAACTCCCTCTTATCGATCATGAGAAACTTTCTTATGAATTTCTTCAAGAAAAGCAAGACAATGAGAAGCTTTCTCTTGAAGCTATTCAAAGAAAGGCAGATCTTGAAAAGCTAAGAGTATGTTATGAAGATCTTGAAAGAGCGCGATTCATTACTAGCTCAACAAATCAGCGCTTCTCGAAGAATTTGTTCCTCCATGCTTAAAGTGCATTGAGCGTGAATCGCTAATTCTTCACCGAATGTTCAAATGCTTCAAATGTTACAAATTCTTCATTTGCCTCTGCTATCACTAATTCCTCATCGAGGATTTTGCTAGTATCACTTGACAATGCAGGTTGAAGGAATTGTACATGACAGCATGTACAAAAGCCTCAAAGGGCATCGACACTTTGTGATGTGCTCAAAAGCAGATCCTCAACCAAAACCCTAGGAAAGAGGGTATTGCCTTTGAGAGGAAACTGAATGCCGATGGAACATATTGGAAACCCGAGCGATCCCAAAACCTCATGGGTTCTTTGCAAAGGGACCTTCATTGATCCATCTAACTTATCTAGCTTTACATGTGAATCTCCTCATTCTTCGATGAGTCATTTGACTCAACTATAAACTGTTCAAAAATCGAATGGTGAAGTATTTGCTAGATATGTTGGCACTAATCTGCGGAACGGTTCCCCTATGAAAAAAATCTGGGTTCCCAAAAGCTGTGTTGAAAGTCTTCAGGTGAATGTCCTCATGACACCACCAGTGAGGAACAGGAACCCCAGATCAAATTCTTCATATGGACCAAACTCTTCATATGATCCAAATCCTCATATGGACCAAATTCTTCACGAGGATCAAATTCCTCAACTGGATCAAAGTCCTCATATGATTATTATCATGCTAACAAATCTGTCTCGCAGGGTAAAGCTAAGGGCTATGAATATGTGCATTATTCTTCAAACCATTATGTTCATAAGTCCTCGAAGAATTACTCTGCTTATTCATATGCTTACCCTAACCCCTCCTATGCTAAGCGAAATGGTTTGGCATCTTTGCCACCTTTCTCACATGGTGCTCGCAGGATGATGAACTCTTTGCCACCCCTCCAGATGTGGGTGGTGAAGAAAAGGAACTAATCTCTTCTGCAGGTCAGTCTCCGGGCGTGCTCGAACGTCTCAAGAATTTGAGGGACCTGACAAAATGCCTGAAAGGACGCAGGCGAATCATGATGAAATGAACCTTCATTTCACACGTCCTCATACTGCTATATCTGCTTACTGCTTGATGAAATTCATCTGATGAACTTGATATCATATTCTTCACCGATGAAGCATATGAGATTGTAAGTTACACTAATTCATCTGCAGGATGATCAACCCAAAACCACCGAATGGGTCCTCGATAGTGGGTGTACAAATCACATGACTGGTGACAAGAATCTATTGATGGATGCTCCTTTATCACCGTCACCTCTGAAGCATATCATATTTGTTGACAAAGGCAAAAGTCGTATTGGGTCTTGGTAAGGTTGCTATCTCTAAGGATAAGCACATGGACAAAGTCATGCTTGTTGAATCCTTAGGATACAATCTCATGTCGATCTCAATGCTTTGTGATCTTGATATGGTTGTTGTCTTTGGCAAATATCGCTGTGTTGTGATTATGGAAGTCGACAATTCCAAAGTCTTGAAGGCTTTAGGAGAGGAGATCTGATATTGTTGAATTCTCTCTGGGACCACAACCAGCCATGTGTCTACTTGCAAAAGCTTCGTAAGGCTGGCTATGGCATCGACGACTTGGTCATGCAGGCATGAGGAATTTGAACACGCTTGCAAAGAAGAAGCATGTCATTGGCATTGAGAATGTCAAATTCCTCAAGCATCACTTATGCGGAGCATGTGAAGCGGAAAAATGACCAAGGCCAAGCATCCAAATAAGACTATCATGACCACTACCCGTCCATTCGAATTGCTTCACATGGACCTCTTCGGACCTAATCATTATTCAGCAGTCACTAATGATGCATCTTTATATGGTTTTGTCATCGTTGATGATTATTCTCGATATACATGGGTACACATTGTTACTTACAAACATGAAGTGCAGGAAGTCTTCAAACGATTTTCCTCGAGGGCTTCAACCAACTTTGGTATGAAGATCAAGCATATCAGAAGTGATAATGGAACTGAGTTCAAGAATTCTGGTCTTGATGCCTATCTTGATGAACTTGGTATTACTCATGAATTATCTGCTCCTTATACTCCTCAAAGAAATGGCGTCGTGGAGCGCAAGAACAGAACTCTTGTTGAGATGGCTCGCACTATGCTTGATGAATACAAAACGCCTCGGCGTTTTGGATTGATGCAATTGATCTTTGCGCCACATCATCAACAGAGTATATCTTCACAAATTCTTCAAGAAGATCGCATATGAACTCCTCAACGACAAGAAACCCAATGTGAGTTATTTCAAAGTCTTGATGCTAAATGTTGGATTAGAGATCCTCACCACAACTCTAAATTTGCACCGAAAGCACATGAAGGTTTTATGCTTGGTTACGGAAAGGACTCGCACACCTCTGAGTCTTCAACATTGTTCTTCACAAGATTGTCGACATTTGAGATGTGCGGTTCGATGAAACTAATGGCTCGCAAAGAGAGCACCTACCTTCGTGTTAGATGAACCAACACCGAGGATGCTATCAAGCACAAGGCAACCGAGGATGTCATCCCTCTCAAGAATCGGTGAAGAATTCATTCTGTTCGTGAAGAACGCCGAGTGATGCACCAAGAACATGATGAGGAAATTGGTCAAGAAAATGCTGATCAAATTCCTCAATGACAACCAACTCATCCACGCGTTGCAAAAGAAGTGCAAGTGGAGAAGATCATCGATGACATCAACAAGACCAGTCCTCTCACCCGCTCAAAAGGCTCACACTTATCTAACTTTTGTGGGCACTATGCTTTTGTCTCTATCTCGAGCCCACTAAGGTAGATGAAGCATTTCGAGCCGGAGTGGATTCAGGCTATGCAAGAAGAATTACATCAGTTCGAGATGAACAATGTCCAGGAATTGGTCAATCGCCTGCATCCTCGCAAGCATAATATCATTGGCACAAAGTGGATCTACAGCAACAAGCAAGATGAAAATGGCCTTGTTGTGCGGAATAAAACACGACTAGTAGCTCAAGGCTACACACAAGTTGAAGGAATTGATTTCGATGAAACTTTTGCACTGTTGCTAGACTTGAAGCTATTCGCATTTTACTTGCCTATGCTAACCATCATGATATCATCTTATATCAAATGGATGTGAAAAGTGCATTCCTCAATGGTAAGCTTGAGGAAGAAGTATATGTTGCTCAACCCCTGTGTTTTGAAGATCCCAAGAATCGACAAAGTCTTCGACTAAATAAGGCTCTCTATGGCCTCAAGCAAGCCCCTCGGCGTGGTATGACACACTAAAGGAATTCTTCGTGAAGAATGGCTTCACACCAGTTCACTCGATCCCACTCTATTTACTAAATCATATGATGGTGAACTGTTTGTGTGCCAAATATATGTTGATGATATTATCTTTGGCTGTACTAACCAACGATATAGTGATGAATTTGCCTATATGATGAGTGAAGAATATCAAATGTCTATGATGGGAGAGTTGAAATTCTTCTTAGGTCTTCAATTAAATCAAGAACGCAATGGCATATTCATATCTCAGAGAAATACCTCAAAGATGTACTAAGGAAATTCAGCATGCAAGATTGCAAAGGCGTCAAAATTCCTATGCCCACAAATGGTCATCTATGCATCGATGAAAATGGTATCGACTTCGATCACAAGGTATACCGCCCATGATTGGTTCTTTATTGTACCTATGTGCATCTAGGCGGATATAATGCTTAGTGTTTGCATGTGTGCCCGATTTCAAGCTGCACCAAGGAATCACACCATAAGGCTGTGAAGCATATTCTTCGATATCTAGCTCACACACCAACACTAGGATTATGGTACCCCAAGGGCTCTGCTTTTGATCTCATTGATATTCGACTCGACTATGCTTTGGTGATCGTGTGGACCGCAAGTCAACATCGGCACTTGTCATTTCCTCGACGATCTTTGGTCCGTTGGTCCTCGAAGAAATGTAATTGTGTATCACCGCTCATCGCTGAAGCTGAATACATTGCTGCTGGGTCATCTTGTGCTCAATCGCTTTGGATGAAGCAAACCTCAAGGACTATGCCGTCAACGTGAAGAATGTGCCTCTCCTCGCGACAACGAGAGTGCCATCAAGATTGCTCACAACCCGTTCAGCACTCAAGACTAAGCACATCCAGATTCGCCATCATTTTCTTCGTGATCATGTGTTGAAGGGTGACATCTCCATCGAGCATGTGAAGATCAAGAACAGTGGCTGATATCTTCACCAAGCCCTTGGATGAGAAGAGATTTAGCAAGTTGCGGTGTGAGCTAAATATCTTAGAATCTTGAATGTTCTTTGAAAAGGACACACATCCTAACCCTTATGCATAAATGATGACTTAGATGTGCAACACATGAAGAAACGTTGTTCCTCAATCAATGAAGAATAACACTCTAAGTGTGAAGAAATCAATGAAGAATTTGATTCTCGTAACCCTCGATAATTGTACGCGGTGTCCAAATCATCATTCTTATACGATGGCTACGCCACCACAAAAGTTGAAAATCTTCAATCTGAGTTTTTCCTCATTTTGAAATTCCTCAATTTTTCAAATTCTTCAACTTTGCAAAATCTTCAGAGTTTAATCGCTCTTTCTTCATTGGCTATATATATATGAGTTTATGTCCTCTACAAAGATTCACTTATTGCTAATTCTTCAAGTTGCGATTTCTGCTAAGTGAATGTGATCGGACCCTTCCCCTCTATGCTATACTCAATCCAATCTATTCACAAATTCTTCATGTGCGTTCTGATTGAAACTCATTCAAAGTCTTCAATGGTCCTTTACAGTTGAAGAAATTGCGAACGAAACTTTTAAACAAATCATATCCAAGTTTTCGGTTTTACCGCTCAAACCGTTCCGCATCCCACGATGTATTAGTTTAATCACCCACGATCTTACATGATCTCATCTGCACAATACGTGGGTGACACACGTCGCGTGAAGGAGAAAGGGCAGGGGCATGTTCGTCCAAAATCTTCGGGCAAACAGTTTTTCACCGTGGCTATAAATACCCCTTTACCCTCCTCACTTCATTTACTCCGCTCAATCGCTGTCTCTCGCTCGAGCTCTCCTCAAACCCTAGCGCCGCCGCTACACCATCGCCGCCGGTGAGGAAAAGCTTCACTGCCTCGACCTCATCGCCGTCAGACTCGCGCGATCGCGAAATCTTCACTCCGCCGCCGCCATAGTCGTCTTCCTCAGCCAAGTTAGGGCGTGGAAGATCTAACGTGATTTAACTTCTCTCAGCTTCATCTCTGCTCGTCGCGTTCTTCATTCGGGTAATTAATAGTCACTTTTATTACTCGCGTTAATTCTCAAATCTTTCTCAAAATCTTCAAAGGTGTTTTTACTCTTCAAAATCTTCACATATGAACACCTCACACACTATATGTTCTTGATTTATCTCCCTAAGCATTCATTTCTTCAAGATTCCTCAATTGTGTGGATTTTCAATCAGACAACTCGAACCTAAGACAAACGCTTAGTGAAATTCCTCAAGGCTCAAACTGGTCAAATTCTCAAAACTTGCTTCTTTTGAAAAATCTTCTGAGAACGCAAATGACCTCTCCAAATTCCTCGCACCTACACTCCATTCACAGGTACTCATGTCCGCTGAATCACTAGGTTCTCATCAACTTAACTCATTTGCAGCGCCTTGAAGAAAAACTGCATACTTCTTCAGAGTGCTCTATTGTTCAAATTCCTCACCAAGAAAATGGCGTAAGGCAAGAGACCGCAGAAGGGAGGAAAGAAACCGAAGTCATGATTGCTTTTGAAATTCCCGAGGAAATATACAAAGACTATCGACACCGATGAATCCAAGTTTGGCAAGGAGACTAAGAACCAGCATAAAGCGATACAGAGAATAGAAAGGAGATGGGCACGAGAATGGCGAGAATATCGCTATGTCACTCCTAAGTACATGAGGAAATTCGCTCTGAATCCCCCATGCCCAAGAGCTCCTCTGGCACCTGGCCAAGTCGCTGATCCCACTAGCATCAAGCGTGGTGAAGACTTTCCTGAAGAATGGTCCAGGCGCCAAGCCAAATTGGCAAGACAGGCCAAGGAGGCAGTGAGGAAATTCAATGAGGATACTGGTGCTGCTGCTGGTGCTGCTGCTGAGCCCTCGGTCAAACCGAGGAAATCAATGCCAAAGAAGCCTGCACGCAAGCCAAGTGCTTCACCGTCAGCGCCCTCACGGCCAGTTCCTCGCCATACCCTCACGGCAAATTCTCGATCTGCTGCTGCTCATTCAAAATCCTCGGCAGCTCCTCCAAGTCCTCAACACTGTGCATCTTGCTACTTGTCAAAGGACTCAAGGATTCTCCATTGCTTCCGTGTTTCAAAGAAGTTCCTCACCGCACCAATGTCCTCAACAGTCCCACTCTGCTGAAGACAAAAGCAACTGCTGGACGCGGTCCTAGGCCAAGTCCAAAGAAGAAACAGGTTGCATTCAACGTTCCCTCTGATGATGAAGCCTCTGATGAAGAACTTGAAGAAATCATCAGAGACAGACTGACCAAGGCCGCTAGAGCCAAAAGAACAAGTGTGCCTCGCTTTTGGATCCAAGAAGATCCTTGACTTCATTGACCTGTGGCATCAGGATCCACACACTCCTCTTCCGGATCTGCCACTGACTCCTGGTCAAAGTCATATGCTAAACCATTTCATCTCTGAAGAGAAATGGAAATTTGAAAAGGCTCGTGAATTGAAGAGAGCAAAATCCAGAAAGGAGAAGCTTCTGAGGAAAAACATCATCAACTTGACTCCTGAAGAACTTCTTAAAGCTCAATCAGAAATCCAAGCACTCAGCAAGGATTTTGATGCTTACAATGCTGACTGGCAAGGAGCCAAGGTGAGATTCGTCACTCTGACGAAGAAAATGTCAACTGTTGCAGCTCCATCGCAACAAGAAAATCCTCAGGCTGAAGAATCTGCTCAGCCTGCTGAAGAACATGCCAAGATCGCTGATGACTTTCAGATGCCGATGAAAACACAAGTTCCGTGGCTGATGACTCCATTCCAACCGCTGAAGAAAATCCTGTGGCATCCACTAGTGGTGCGCTCAAGAATTTGAAGGAAACAGGCAATCGCACTACGGTTGCTCAAGAAACTGTACCACTATCCTCAGCTCCTCCTGCGCCAACACCAACTCCAATTCTTCCTTCTGCCCATGAAGTAAAGAAGACAAAGGCTGCAGAACGAGCTGCAGTGAAGAAAAGGAAGGCATCAGCTGCGTCAAATTCTTCGGCTGCGAAGAAAATGAAGCCAATGACCAGCTCGATTGAAAATCCTATCGATGCCATTCCCATTTCCTCCATGTCATGCAAGGAAATTGTTCCCTTTGGAGAAGAATACACGATCCCAAGCGGATCAGATGAAGAAAATCAATCTGTTGCTACTTCAGAACAGCTTGATGAAGAAATTGAAGTGGAAGCTTTCCCTTCAACTCCTGTTGCTTCCTCACCCGTGCCTCAGTTCACAGCTGAAGAGGCAGGTGTTGAGGAAATTGAAAAGAAGATGAAGACGTGGATATTGGGTGCACTACACCTGTGATGAACGATGACTTTTGGGAAAGTCAAGACCCCAATACTCCTCTCTTCACTCCGCTTCAACAAGTTCCTCACCACCGACTACTACTGCTCAAATGGGCTCAAGAAACTCATCCCACATCATCTGTCAACGAAGAGATTCCAGCCACTAGCGCCAAGAACCAACTCGCTGATCCTCAAACTGCACAAGGAGAGGAACCAGAAATCCTCACCAAGAACCTGAAATTGCGATTCCTGAGGTTGTGCTGCAAATCACAGATATTCCTCTGCCCAAGCCAAAGAATCCGTTTTCGAGCAAGCAAAAGTTCAAGGCTGAAGATTTCTTTTCTGAGCACGTGTTCTTCACTACTTACAATCTTATGACTCGCTCGAATGAGGAAAAGATGCTTCTGGACTCCAACACAAGCAAATTTCTATTCCTCAGTGCTATTTGACAAGGACAAAATCTTCGACCATGAGCATATTCCTCATGTGGATATGGAATCACTGCCGTGCTTCCAGCCAGTACTCCGTGTTCTTCACGATGCAGGGCTGCTGAATTTCTGCACTGATATATGTGACTGGAACGAAGAACTCATTGTTCTGTTCTATGCCACCCTGCACATCACCGGAGATGCTGAAGACATCAACTCATGGGTTCTGGATTGGATGACTGAAAATACTCACTACAAGGCACCAAAGAATGAATTGCTTCGTGTCCTTCCTCTTGATCCTCCCCATGAATCGCTCGTTGCCTCTACAATGAACGTGAACTGTCGATCACTTTATGCAAGTGCTTATGAAGCCATTGAAGCCAGGCCAAGCCCTCGAACCAAATTCCTCGTCAAGGATTTGTCAGTATGTGCCTCGGACCGTATAGAATCTTGACGAAGACAATGAGTCCAATCAAAGGCCACGACTCAAATGATGAAGACGTCGCTGGCATCATGAAGAACATGCTTTTCAATATCATTCATGGCGTTCTCCACCACTTCCATGATTTCTTCATGAGGACTCGCCAATATTGCAATGTCACCTTTTGAGCTGAAGCCATATGCGCCTTTGGATCATGAGATTCATCGGGCAAGATCTTCATTTGAACTACAAGGTCGACACTCAACCATGGCAGCTTCCTCGCCGCCCATTGAAGTCCTCAGCGACCAATTTCATCATCGATGACAAGGGCAAGGCAGCAGCTGTAATTGATGAAGGCACTCGCCCATTGGATGGTCGGTTTAGCAAGGCTGCATCTTACTCCACCAATGACGATTCTTCTACGCATGATACCGCCGCAAATACCTCAACCAAGCAACAGCCTCAAGCCACAAAGACCTGTGGTGATGATGATCATGAGTTACTCCCGCCTTCATCGGAAGGTTGATCGCAATCGAAATGGGTCAAGCGCCAATTTGCTGCAATTCTTCACAATATGACCTCAACGATAATGCAAAGGTGAAGAAAACCAAGACTACCTTCATGAAACCCTCAACCGCACCTTTGGCTGTTCTCAATCATGTCTATTCCATGGAAGAATTGAAGACTATGGGTCTTCGTGAAGCTTATGACCGGTCTCGCACCACCTCCAAGAAATTCAAGAGAGTCAAAGTTCTGATTTGGTGGCTAGCTCCTATTCTTCATCGCTAAACCGATGAATATGAAGATTTGGACGACATCAAGGCAGGCCTTACTTCAACAACCAACCCGACAATGCTTTGGCGCCCTCCATCAACTTGAATATCTTGAGGCGTTAGTCCTCGCCGATCCTTTTGGTCATTTGATGACAAAGGGGAGAAATCTGAGTTAGTCTTCAAGCGGGTTTATACTATGGGCGTTTTATTAAGTTACAACTCGCTCTTCCAAACTTTTATTGGATCGAGTTGTAATCTTAAACCGATGGTGCCTCGATACTTTTGATCGTGCATTGTGCTGACTTTGCACTGTGCTCTGATACTCTTGATCGTGCTTCTGATGCTCTGATTTTGATACGTGTTATGCTCTGATGTTTTTGAAGCACTAAGGTCTGAATGTGATAGTTGAGCTCTGAAACTTTTGGTGTGATATTCCGCATGCTCATTCCTTGTTAATACTATTGCATGCATGTCAATCTCATCAGCACCATATTTCATCATGCATTTCAAATTCTTCATAGTATATGTATCAAATGCGTATGAATTACAAGATATAGGGGGAGATCTCCATGATTCAAATCTTCAAATGTGCATTGCCTCAAAAGCAAATTCCTCATTATGCACATATTCAGGGGGAGTTCTTCTATATCTTGCAATCAAATTCCTCAATATAAGTATTTACACTTCATATGTTTATCCCCGTTGAAAACTTAACCTATGTTGTCATCAATCACCAAAAAGGGGGAGATTGTAAGTGCATCTAGTGCCCCTTAGTGATTTTGGTGTATTGAAGACTTATAGGTTAAGTAACTGATGCGTTTGTGAGTGTACACAGGTCTATAAGTCTATGAGGAGTTTGATATTTACAGAGAAAGTCGAATTCTAAAACTGAAGTTCTTTGATCAAGACTTTGATATTCTGAAGACTTTCTGAAGACTTTGAAAGTGAAGAAATTGGTGTGACCATGAAGACTTGATAATCATTCGAGGAATATGAAGCGTGAAGACTTTTGTTTTCGTAGTTTCATTTTCTCTTTCTTGAGTCATAGGAAACACCGTCTTCGTTAAAGGGGTCGAGGAAATACTAAGGAAAAATTTCCATGTGATGCTCAACTCAAAATCCTACACCTACCAATCCCTTCGAGTGAAGCCATTGAAATCTCATACGATTCATCAAATTCTTCATGGATGAGACGCAGTTCTTCCAGTCATCGATGACTTTGCTCGATCGAGGAGTTAGGAATTCGCCAAATGAATTGCCTACACAAAGGAGGAACATGATAGCCCCGAGGACTTTGAAAGTCAAATTTCCGATCGTTCTTTGTCTTGGCGCGGACCAAAGTATCTTATCCACCTAACGGTCATATCATTGAAGGGCATTTATGTCTTATCATGTCGGGCTGCTCCTAGGCTATAAATAGCCGCCCCTACAACCACTAGTTGGTTGGCTGCTCGAGAGAACTTGACACTTGTCATTTGAGAGCAACCCATCCTCCGAGGACTTTGAGCGAAAATCATCAAGTGAGGAAAATCCAAAACCAAACCCCATTAAAACCCCAAGTGATTGAGCATCATCAAGAAATTGATCTGCGTGGATCCGACGCTTGTTACCTTTGAAGATCGTGCTTCTTCCGCAGACGGTTAGGCGCCAAGGTCTAGAGCATCCAAGAGGAATTGTGGATCGCCGAGTGACCAAGTCTGTGAAGGTTTGAAGTCACCAAGACTTACCACGAGTAATTGGACGAGGCTGCGTGGTCTTAGTTCAAGGAGAATACGGTGAGGATGGGTGTCCTGAGTTGCGGCTCGAGATCGGGTGTCCGGACTGTGTGTCCTTGAGTTTAAATACTCACCGCTCAACCAGACGCATAACCGAGACAAAGAGTTGGAACTGGTTTACCAAATCATTGTCTTCACCAACCGACCGGTTCTATTTCCTCAACTCATTCATTTCTCATTCTGTGTTCCATGTTGTTCATATCTGTGCTTGAAGACTTCGATAGACGACTTTCACAAATTCCTCAGTTCAATTTCTTCAGTCTGTTTTGTCTTCATCTTGTTATCTTGTGTTTACGCTTCCTGTACTCTGTTCTAGTCTTCATTTCATCATGCTGACTATGTGTGTAATCTGTTATGTTTACCTCTGAGTACTTATTCCGCTACAAATAGTTCTTCGCTAAGGAATTTCCTCAGCGGCAAATTCCTCAGTGAATAATTTCATAAAAATCGCCTATTCACCCCCCTCTAGTCGATATAACGCACTTTCAATTGTAAGTGCATCTAGTGCCCCTTAGTGATTTTGGTGTATTAAAGACTTATAGGTTAAGTAACTGATGCGTTTGTGAGTGTACACAGGTCTATAAGTCTATGAGGAGTTTGATATTTACAGAGAAAGTCGACCCCTAAAAATGAAGTTCTTCGACTGAAGACTTTGATATTCTGAAGACTTTCTGAAGACTTTGAAAGTGAAGAAATTGGTGTGACCATGAAGACTTGATAATCATTCGAGGAATATGAAGCGTGAAGACTTTTGTTTTCGTAGTTTCATTTTCTCTTTCTTGAGTCATAGGAAACACCGTCTTGGTTAAAGGGGTCGAGGAAATACTAAGGAAAAATTTCCATGTGATGCTCAACTCAAAATCCTACACCTACCAATCCCTTCGAGTGAAGCCATTGAAATCTCATACAGCTTCGATCAAATTCTTCAATGATGAGACGCAGTTCTTCCAGTCATCGATGACTTTGCTCGATCGAGGAGTTAGGAATTCGCCAAAGGTGCCTACACAAAGGAGGAACATGATAGCCCCGAGGACTTTGAAAGTCAAATTTCCGATTGTTCTCGTCTTGTCATACCGCGGACCAAAGTATCTTATCCACCTAACGGTCATATCATTGAAGGGCATTTATGTCTTATCATGTCGGGCTGCTCCCTAGGCTATAAATAGCCGCCCCTACAACCACTAGTTGGTTGGCTGCTCCGAGAGAACTTGACACTTGTCATTTGAGAGCAACCCATCCTCCGAGGACTATGAGCGAAAATCATCAAGTGAGGAAAATCCAAAACCAAACCCCATTAAAACCCCAAGTGATTGAGCATCATCAAGAAATTGATCTGCGTGGATCCGACGCTTGTTACCTTTGAAGATCAGTGCTTCTTCCGCACGGTTAGGCGTCAAGGTCTAGAGCATCCAAGAGGAATTGTGGATCGCCGAGTGACCAAGTCTCGTGAAGGTTTGAAGTCACCAAGACTTACCACGAGTAATTGGACGAGGTCTGCGTGGTCTTAGTTCAAGGAGAATACGGTGAGGACTGGGTGTCCTGAGTTGCGGCTCGAGATCGGGTGTCCGGATCTGTGTCCTTGAGTTTAAATACTCACCGCTCCAACCAGACGTATAACCGAGACAAAGCAGTTGGAACTGGTTTACCAAATCATTGTCTTCACCAACCGACCGGTTCTATTTCCTCAACTCATTCATTTCCTCATTCTCAGTTGCATGTTGTTCATATTCGTGCTTGAAGACTTCGATCAAGACTTTCACAAATTCCTCGCTCAATTTCTTCATCTGTTTTGTCTTCATCTTGTTATCCTGTGTTTACGCTTCTCGTACTCTGCTCTAGTCTTCATTTCATCATGCCGACTATGTGTGTAATCTGTTATGTTTACCTCTGAGTACTTATTCATTGCAAATAGTTCTTCGCTAAGGAATTTCCTCAGCCGCAAATTCCTCGATGAAGAATTTCATAAAATCGCCTATTCACCCCCTCTAGTCGATATAACGCACTTTCAATTGTTGGATCGCCTCCGACATCTCAAATGAGCTTCAAGCCCTGGGTGCCCGACATTCTTGACCAGGAAGTAGTGGGGTAAACGATTCCTCATTTGATACTGGGGAGGATGATACAAGGCGTCCGGACTACAAGTCACTTGATCCTTTGATATCCTCGAAGGCTTAACACCACGGTTCGACTTGCTAAAAGAGAATCTCTTGGCTCAAACTATGGCAAACCACGTGCCACGAAGGCTAAGGTTGTGTCGACTCGAATGTGAGGATTACGGTAGTAGCCTTGGTGATCTGAAAGAGCGGGATTGCTCTCCTTGGAAAAATTCCGAAATTCACAAGGCGTGGTCCTTTGGAAAACCCTCAAGGGAAGTGATTCTTCATCCGGTGACTACAAGAAGACTTTGCCACAAATGCAAGAACCTGGTCACTACATTCAAAGATTGTCCTCGATGGGAAAAGGAAATGAAGAAAAGAAATACAAGGACTACGGTTCGATGAAATGAAGAAGAAGAAATCATCAAAAATCTTAGTCTTCAAAACCATCAAAGTCTTCATCTCACAAAAGGGCGGCTCAAAAGCTCGGGCATTCATTGGCAGGAAATGGACTAAAGTGAATCGGGAAAATGATGAAGGGAGGAGTCGAAGAATCGAGTGCGGTGTGGGGTCCGGCCGTTCTCTTGCTTTTTCGCAAGTCCATCTTAACCTGAAGCTGATTCCACCAACAAGCCGATGAAGATAATGATGGCTCGCTCCACCTATTGCTTCATGGCAAAACCTAAGGTACTCAAATACAATCCTCGATTCTAGTGAAAAGAATCGATGAGGATCTTAAACCTAGCTACTCTAAACTTGCTAAAATTGCTGTGAAACAACAACGGGCTCTTGAAAAGGTTCAAAACATGCTAGATAAAAGTGATGATATGTTGGGTGAAGAAATGGATGCCACTAAAACCTTTTGAAAATCTTGGAGACTTGGTCTAAGTATGATAACCTTCAAGGTCATCATAACTCCCTCTTATCCGATCATGAAAACTTTCTTATGAATTTCTTGAAAAGCAAGACAATGAGAAGCTTTCTCTTGAAGCTATTCAAAGAAAACAGATCTTGAAAAGCTAAGAGTATGTTATGAAGATCTTGGAAGGGGGCCATTACTAGCTCAACAAATCAGCCGTCTCGGGAAGAATTTGTTCCTCCATGCTTAAAGTGCATTGAGCGTGAGTCTTAATTCTTCCTGAATGTTCAAATGCTTCAAATGTTTTCTTCATCGCCTCTGCTATCACTAATTCCTCATCGAGGATTTTGCTAGTATCCTTGACAATCCGGTGAAGGAATTGTACATGAGAGGCATGTACAAAAGCCTCAAAGGGCATCATACACTTTGTGATGTGCTCAAAAGCAGATCCTCAAGAAACCCTAGGAAAGGAAATTGCCTTTGGAGAAGCGAATCCGATGGAACATATTGGAAACCGACGGTATCCCAAAACCTCATGGGTTCTTTAAAAGGACCTCGATTGATCCATCTAACTTATCTGGCGTTACATGTGAATCTCCTCATTCTTATGAGTCATTTGACTCCAACTATAAACTGTTCAAAAATCGAATGGTGAAGTATTTGCTAGATATGTTGGCACTAAGCTGCGGAGGCGTTTCCCTATGAAGAAAACTGGGTTCCCAAAGCTGTGTTGAAAGTCTTGGTGAATGTCCTCATGACACCACCGGTGAGAAGGAACCCCGGATCAAATTCTTCATATGGACCAAACTCTTCATATGGATCCAAATCCTCATATGGACCAAATTCTTCCCGAGGATCAAATTCCTCAAGCGGATCAAAGTCCTCATATGATTATTATCATGCTAACAAATCTTCTCCGGAGGGTAAAGCTAAGGGCTATGAATATTGCATTATTCTTCAAACCATTATGTTCATAAGTCCTCGAAGAATTACTCTGCTTATTCATATCTTACTCTAACCCCTCCTATGCTAAGCGAAATGGTTTGGCATCTTTTTCCCTTTTCACATGGTGCTCGCGGGATGATGAACTCTTTGCCACCCCTCGGATGTGGGTGGTGAAGAAAAAGAACTAATCTCTTCTGGGGTCGGTCTCGGGCGTGCTCGAGCGTCGAAAAGAATTTCGGGGACCTAACAAAATGCACGAAAGGGCCTTGGGAATCATGAGAAATGAACCTTCATTTCCCGTCCTCATCTTGCTATATCATTTCTTGCTTGATGAAATTCATCGATGAACTTGATATCATATTCTTCCTTGATGAAGCATAGAATTATAAGTTACACTAATTCATCTGGGATGATCAACCCAAAACCACTGAATGGGTCCTCGATAGTGGGTGTACAAATCACATATTTGACAAGAATCCATTGATGGATGCTCCTTTATCACCGTCACCTCTGAAACATATCATTTTCGACAAAGGCAAAAGTCGGTTTGGGTCTTGGTAAGGTTGCTATCTCTAAGGATAAGCACATGGACAAAGTCATGCTTGTTGAATCCTTAGGATACAATCTCATGTCGATCTCAATGCTTTGTGATCTTGATATGGTTGTTGTCTTTGGCAAATATCTTTGTGTTGTGATTATAAGGCGACAATTCAAAGTCTTGAAGGCTTTAGAGGGAGATCGTATATTGTTGATTTCTCTGGGACCACAACCAGCCATGTGTCTACTTGCAAAAGGAAGGCTGGCTATGGCATCGGACTGGTCATGCGGCATGAGGAATTTGAACAGCTTGGAAGAAGAAGCATGTCATTGGCAAGAATGTAAATTCCTCAAGGATCCTTATCGGAAGCGGAAAAATGACCAAGGCCAAGCATCCGGAAATATCATGACCACTACCGTCCATTGAATTGCTTCAATGGACCTCGGACCTAATCATTATTCAGCGGTCACTAATGATGCATCTTTATATGGTTTTGTCATTTGATGATTATTCTCGATATACATGGGTACACATTGGCCTAAACAAAGTGCGGGAAGTCTTCAAGCGATTTTCCTCGAGGGCTTCAACCAACTTTGGTGTGAAGATCAAGCATATCGAAGTGACAATGGGCGGTTCAAGAATTCTTCTTGATGCCTATCTTGATGAACTTGGTATTACTCATGAATTATCGCTCCTTATACTCCTCAAAAAAAATGGGCGGGGAACGAACTCTTGTTGAGATGGCCTATGCGATGAATACAAGCTCCGTTTTGGATTGATCAATTTCTTTTGCCACATCATCAGAGTATATCTTCCAAAATTCTTCAAGAAAGGCATATGAACTCCTCGCGACAAGAAACCCAATGTGAGTTATTTCAAAGTCTTGATTGCTAAATGTTGGATTAGAGATCCCACCACAACTCTAAATTTGGAAAGCACATGAAGGTTTATGCTTGGTTGGAAGGACTGCACACCTCTGAGTCTTCAATATTTTCTTCACAAGATTGTTGACCGTAGATGTCGTTCGATAAACTAATGGCTGAAAGGCACCTATCTGTTAGATGAACCCCTTTGAGGATGCTATCAAGCACAAACAAGGAGGATGTCATTCCTCTTGAAGAATCTGGTGAAGAATTCATTCCTGTTTGAAGAGCGTCGGTGATGCACGAAGAACATGATGAGGAAATTGGTCTTTGAAGAAAATTGATCAAATTCCTCGTGACAACCAACTCATCCCGCGTTGCAAAAAGAAGTGCAAGTGGAGAAGATCATCGATGACATCAGCGGGTCCTCTCACCGCTCAAAAGCCTCACACTTATCTAACTTTTGTGGCACTATGCTTTTGTCTCTATCTGGCCCACTAAGGTAGATGAAGCATTTTGGAGCGGGGGTTGGCTATGCAAGAAGAATTACATCATTATGAACAATTGCGGGTTGGTTTCGCCCGAGATCCTCATAACATAATATCATTGGCACAAAGTGGATCTACGAACAAGCAAGATGAAAATGGCCTTGTTGTGAGGAATAAAACCGACTAGTAGCTCAAGGCTACACCGAGTTGAAGAATTGATTTGATGAAACTTTTCTTTGTTGCTGACTTGAAGCTATTGCATTTACCCTATCTAACCATCATGATATCATCTTATATCAAATGGATGTGAAAAGTGCATTCCTCAATGGTAAGCTTGAGGAAAAGTATATGTTGCTCAACCCCGGTTTGAAGATCCCAAGAATCGACAAAGTCTTGGACTAAATAAGGCCTCTATGGCCTCAAGCAAGCCCCTCGGGTGGTATGACCTTGAAGAATTCTTGTGAAGAATGGCTTCCACCATTCCTCGATCCCCTCTATTTACTAAATCATATGATGGTGAACTGTTTGTGCCAAATATATGTTGATGATATTATCTTTGGCTGTACTAACCAACGATATAGTGATGAATTTGCCTATATGATGAGTGAAGAATATCAAATGTCTATGATGGGAGGTTGAAATTCTTCTTAGGTCTTCAAATTAAATCGCAGCGCAATGGCATATTCATATCTCGGAGAAATACCTCAAAGATGTCTTGAGGAAATTCAGCATGCAAGATTGCAAAGGCGTCAAAATTCCTATGCCCACAAATGGTCATCTATGCCTTGATGAAAATGGTGCGACTTGATCACAAGGTATACCGCTCCATGATTGGTTCTTTATTGTACCTATGTGCATCTAGGCAATATAATGCTTAGTGTTTGCATGTGGCCCGATTTCAAAGCTGCAGAAGAATCACACCATAAGGCGTGGCATATTCTTGATATCTAGCTCACACACCAACACTAGGATTATGGTACCCCAAAGGGCTCTTTTTGATCTCATTGGATATTACACTCAACTATCTGGTGATCGTGTGGACCGAAGTCAACATCCACTTGTCATTTCCTCGGACGATCTTTGGTGTTGGTCCTCGAAGAAAGAATTGTGTATCACTATCTCTCTTTGAAGCTGAATACATTGCTTTGGGTCATCGCTCAACTGCTTTGGATGAAGCAAACCCTCAAGGACTATCCGTCACGTGAAGAATGTGCCTCTCCTCT